>CM052344.1:12288837-12314306 GCA_028455595.1 Lasioglossum vierecki | reverse complement strand
TAGGAGTTATTAACGAAAAACACGGACCAATCAGAGTGCGGCTATAGCGAACGGAGTCCGACTCAGCGGCAGGTCCCGCTCAGCGTGGTAGCGCCATTGGCCGAGCCAGAATCAATCCGCTGTAGCCGCGCTCTGATTGGTCCGTGTTTTTCGTTAATAACTCCTAAACAAAGCCGCCGACGTCATTTTTCTAAAGGAAAATGTCGCTTCAAATGACCCAAGGAACCTCCCATTTCCGGGAAGTACACGAATTTTGGGACACCCTGTATAATTCTCCCTGTTCGAATTTATGTACTTATTTTGATTCGTTCATTTTACTTGTTTCATTTATTATGATTGTTTTGTTTGCCTCATATTTCGTTTCACTTACTTTACTTAGTCCATTCGTTTTACTAATTTCACTCTGCTTCATTTATTTAATCATCTCGCTGAAACTTGATATAACTCTATTAGTTATTTATAATTAGTTTAAAATTGCTATAAAGGTTGATTGCGCGAGTCCAGTGAATTCAATTGCATCAGCTTGCACTTTCTCTTGAATTTCTCCGTGGTGATTTACTCTCCGCAGTCTTTCTCACTAAATAAAACACGATCGCGTTGGGAAAGATTGTTCTTAATCGAGTTTTCTTGCCGCCCGCTTGAAAATCCTGTTTCAATTCTAAGGAAACGAACTGTACAAGGCAGATAGAAAATTCGGACGTAAGGGAGTGTAGAATTTTTATTTAACAGTTTTCGTAACAACATATGATTTTCTATGATTGGCGAGTATTATAATAAAAAAAAATACATTCGAATATGTACTTAGCATGACGTGACCTTGAAATGACTTTGAACGCTAAAGTCGAAGGTGAAACTTAAATTTCGTTGCTAAGAAGAATGCAGGCTTTTATCGAGCAGTTTTGAGAACACGAATTTTTACTGGGGATATTAATATCAGGGATTTTCACCAGGCAAACAAGATTTGAAATTTTGTATTTAATTCAGCAATTCCGTAGCTATGGTCATTCGAAGTCAAGGATATCCAATTTAGTGTTCTAAGCAACTCCCCTCTATTTCTAATTTATCCAACCAATCCAGGAAATTTTCCAGAGATTACTATACACTTCGTCCTACCGTCATCACCAACAAACCAAAAATTCTTTATGCTCGTTCTCGTACAATTCCACCGCGTAGAAGCAAGCAATATGTAACGGTACACCCGCAGAAACTCGTAAAAAATTTTAATAACATCGTTACAACGTAAAAGCGGCCGCCGCGCAGCATCAACGCCGGAGCAGCACAACACAGAAACGCGACAAGCTGAAGAAAAAAAAAGAACCAAAAAGAACTGTAGCAAAAGAAAACACGCGGCGAGCCGCCTATCCACGCGTAAACGACTAAAAGGCGCTTTGGCGGGGCAGGAGCGGGGGCGGCGGGAGCGGCGAGCGCTGGCTGTTTTCGCAGGCCAAGTGGCGCTAATTATTTTCTGTAGCCGGGTGTAGAAGACTTGCCGGGCTGGCTTTCTTAGTATTCCGGTCATTGTTGTTCATCGCTGTGGAAAAGCCACGCGCCGCAGGAAGACGGCGCGAGACTTCATTCCTGTCACGGCCGTTTCTGTTGCTGACGTGCTCGCCCCAGCCATTCTTCAGGTTTTGAATCTTACCCCCCGTCCCCGCCACCACCCCGTAAACTTTTCCGTTAGCCAGGCAGAGTTTTCCGAGCTGTGACCAACGGATTGCCACTGATAATTCATATCAGGACCCGTGGATCTCCCGCTACGAATCTCAGCGGATCTCTCGTGGATCGTGCCGCAATGCATCCCCGAACTCGCTCTCTGTTCACTTTGCTAAAGTTGCCCAATGTAATTAAAAACTCGAGGCCGCGGCCGGCCGGTGGGACTGTTGGTCTGGTTCTTCAGCGTTTCGAGGGAAGAGATCTGACTGGATTACCATGCTGGATGTCGCCGACGTTGATTGATAACAGTTGGCTGGTGCGTCTGTTATGCGTTTTCTTCGTGTGTCGATCGTCCAGAATTTCGCAACCTATTGCTTTCGTAATTTTTATTGAGAATGGTTTTGCCAGCTCGGCCACTTTTTCGGGTTTTATCTCGCAGCGTATTGGTTCGGTCACGGGAACTATGATATCGCCGCCTGAATCTAAGAACTAGCTAACTTGAAATTTCAATATTTTCAGTTATCTACTTCGTACTAAAGAAGAAATCAAGTAGAATTTATTAATGTAAAAACTGGTTAACCTATCAAAAGTAGTCTACGACTAATCTGTTGTTACGTTAATTAAGGTAACGGAACCCCTAAAAATAATTAGGATATTACTAAATTTAAAGGTGATAGCAGTGTTCGGGCATGTTTTAAGCTGTGTGAGCTTCATGATTTAACGAGATTATGTTATGTTTATGTCGTATTATTATACGAGCGTCGAAATTAGGGGAAAAAATCAAGAAAACCACCCTCAGATTCTAGCTGATAAATCACTGATAAATACCGTAGAATAGGCTTTCTATTACCCCCCTAAAGAGAGTTTCGTTTAAACATACCCTGGCTAAGCAAATAACAACATGACGGACTACTGAAACAATTACCCTGGGAACTGAGTACTGTGCCAACAGCTTTGTCCATCCGCTGTCATTCTATTGCGAAACGTGGTCGAATATTAATGCGGGCTAGAACGCAAAAACTCCGGAGCAGCCAGATCGCCCTACGGACACTCGAAAAATCGGGCCACGACGGGCAAAAATTGAGCCCGAGCAGATATCAGTGGGGACGAACAAAGGGGACAGAAAATCGTGGTCAACAAAGTGTGGTCGCAAGAACAAGATAAAAATGACGAGAACGCGGGGCCGCGGTGGAGTGGAAGGAAAGCAGGGAAATCAGGGAAAGCAGAGGAGAGGGGGACTCGGAAACAAATAAACCGGCCGAAACAAAGATAGTGAGGGGGATTGGGGACCTGGAGGAGGGGAGATCGGGAAGTTTGCAGACAGTTTAAACTCCCTCCTGGAGCCGTTTAGCCCACTCTATCAATAGGAATCCGAGTAGTATACTACTTGACCATTCAACGGCTGAATAGCGAATATCTTCGACCATGTGGAAAGTTCGTTGGTGTGGGTTCTCGCGCATGCCGAGTGTCCCGGGACTGGTAGAGGGTGGGAAAGAAGAGGGTGAGAAGATGCTGGGGTGGATACGTGAATTTCTATCTGCACGCAGCACTCGCATAAAAGACCGCCTTAATCAGTTTTCACACAGCGCAGCGGCGCGGTGGCGCACTACGGAGCAAACAGAAGAATTTTCTGTCAAAATCAAAGAACTTTCGATAGAAATGAGATAGAGCGATGAAAGCTAAATCTTGGCAGAATATGAAATAATTATAGAGATTGTGGTACGAACGCCTTTTGACATTGAAAAATTCGTTAAACTTGCACAAGTTCAAGAAAATTGTGTTTTTTCCAATGCCACGTGCGGAAAAAATTCTTTTTTAAACATGTGATACGTCACTTCCCGTAGATCTTTCACGCTGATTTCAAATCTGGCCTCAAAATTTTTCTATGACCTCAGGATTTTTCAAAACATCGAATTATAGTTAAACAGTTAAACTTTTATTTTTTCAAGGTTAAAAAATATTCGTACCATAATCTCCCTATTTTTCTCATATTCTACAATGTCTCAGCTTTAATTTAAAAAAAATTTACGCTCTATCTCTATTCTATCGAAAGTTCTTTGATTTTGACACAGAATTCTTCCGTTTGCCCCATAGTGCGGAGCATTTGTTGAATGGGATAGGCCGGGGCTCGAATGTCCTTGGACCGAATCGAATGTTTGATGCGGCATTCGATAATATGTTCACAGAATATAGACTTTGGAAAATTTCAACCCCGTAGGTTCACTGAACGGGTAGCTATGCGGGATGAAATCGAAATTTCGGGTTTTCCGGCTGTCAAGGTGACCTTTAAATTTTTACGTAAAAAGCATTTTCTCAGATTTGAGAATATTGCGAACATGTAGCCTCACCAAATACTGACAAATTTTTGTCTAAAACATTTTTCAATTGCACTATCTGGAATGCCAAAAAAATGGTGACATAACTTAACGGGTACACCCTGTATGATATAATACATGGTAATAATAACGCATAGTAATTTTTTCTGATTTGTTAGGTTAAATAGTCTGATTGAGAAAAATCGAAAATATTGGATAAATACAAGTCTCGATTTGAAGGCATACTTTTTCAGTTTTTATAACAAAGATCTCGTGTTACTTAAAATACAAAAATCAATTGCCGAGAGTGTGCGAACTTGCTTCTTACGTGTTCCAGATTTTATTCAGAATTTTCGCTGCTGATTAAATGGTGGATACGTGCTAAAAATTGAAAATTTGATTTTTGCACGTAACTACACTATGAGGGTAGATTTGGGATTGAAAATTTGAACTCTGTGCGTTTTGTTGATAGGTTATTGAATGCTGCATCGTTGGTTTCAATAAATTCAAGATTATTTAATATGCATTCATAATACAATTGCACAGGATCATTATTGTTTTACCTTTCGACTGAATCTCGAGAAAGAATGTACTTTTCGTTCGATCTCACACGTTATATAACAACTATGCATATAGTGAATGTTCTCGAACTGAATTAAACTGCCGATGCACTGTCCGATAGCGTATCACGAGAACATATACCGTGCCAAATTTCAAACCCGTATCTTCATCGACGGGGTAGTAAAGATAAAATCGACTCTTTCGTTTTCAGCCTGTCTTCTTTATCGAATTACATCCGAGACTTCTCAGAAAAAAACTGGGACGCCTCTAATGCTTATTGTTAGATATACACTTAGCAATTTGTTAATTTTTAAATGAAAATTCTTTGTGACAAATAAAACTGATAATATACAAGTATATAAGTGGACTGCGCGCGCGCGGATTTTTATGCATTTATGAAGAAAATTAACTAGGTGAGATATAAAAGAGATAATAATATATATTAAATAATAGATAACTGATAATAATGAGTTCAATAGAAATTACGTTATTAAGATTTTCGATGTATTAATAACGAGAATTTTCAATGGAAAAATCGGAAACAAATTTTCGAAGATATAATCAGAATATTTGACGAGTTCCAGATTATTTTGAAAATTTTCTGAGTGAAACAGGAAAATAGGTCGAAAATTGAAAATTGGATTTGATCTCGTAACTAACCATTTGTACGAGATACGAAATTGAAAATTTTACAAAATTTCAATTGCAAACTTATCAGCCCTTTTCTGTGCGTACAATGTGCCACAATTAAGCGAACAAACAGTATAATTAGCTTTCTAACGAAAAAATTATTGTCTGAATAAATTCATGAATTTAACAAAGCCTCGGGTATTAATACAGTTGCGTCGACGAAATTTTACGAACGTGTTATACGTGCAATAAATAAACAGGCATACACGGTCATTTCCGTTCAATCGATATTCTCTTTATCGCGAATACCCGAACAACTAATACGGCGAACTGAAAGCAATGAATATATCGACCGATAATAGCCACGAGAATATTTTACGAATGTAATTTTATTATTTCGCTCGTAACAATAAAGTAGGTTCGAAACGAGAGAAATAATGGATTCTGTTACGGGGGCTTACAAAATATATCTCCTGAAGAATTAAACTCTTTAATGCTATACTTAACGAAACTGTACGATCTGTTTGTTCGCAACCAATCGTTTATTTAAAAATAATTAATACGTTGTGCAAATGCAATCTCTCGATACATGGAAAAACTTCGGGAATTATTGTGACGCGTATTTATAAAATTTTGTTGTGCAATAATTTCATTGTAAAACTTTTATCAACGTATCCGCGACATTTTTCTGATTGAAATGACACCAAATACGACGCAACTCAAATCATATTTACGCGATTAATTCACGATACAGTTAGAGCCTCGATTATCCGAACCGAGGAATTCGAACTGCTGCAACTTTGTGGAACAAAAGTCGCAGAATATTTTGCAGCATTTCTTAGATAAAGAATCTTGGTTAGAAATGATGAAGAAGGGAAAATATATGACTTCGATTCGAACTTTGAATTTAATCAATGAAATTCTTGCTAATTTACAACCAAGATTTTTAACTTAAAATTCGAAAACGAATAGCTCGGTGTGTTTGACATGTTCCAGTAATCTCTTTCGAATTTTTACACGCGATTAAATTAAGAAACCAGGACATATGCTAAAAATTCAATTTTACTCCGTAACTACCCTTCGCATCAAAATATGGGGTGGAAATTTTCAACGATATATCTTCCCTTGACAGGCTATCGAATGGCGTGTGGGTGATTTAATTCGGTCGAACAGAATTTGTTATTGTTATGTTTCGAAAAATCGTACGTGCAAAAACTATTCTAAATACGAACGAATGCATTTTAAGTAAACCTCCGCGACTACCATTCATCCGAGACAAGGATTTGCGGCAGTACACCAGCTTCCTCCTAAATCGCTGCTTGAACCGAAGCCCATAACTCGGGAATGAAAAGTTACACGGAGGTAAGATATGTGCACTCCGGAAACGCATCAGGGAAAATGCAAGGAAATCGCTTCTGCTTCAGCTTTTGTAATCATTTTTATCGTTCCCGTAAAATTCTCCTCGATATTTCCCTTACATCCTATTCCGCCATTCCAATCTAGCTATTTCACAATCTTAATTCTATTCTACCACATATCGTTTATTTGATTGTATCGTAACACACAATATTGTATATTTAATATTTTAAATAAGTTTGAAGCAATTTTATAGTTTACCTCTTTCATTTGGAGTGTTACGTCATGAGGTGGACGTTTTAAGATGTAATATTAATTTAAAGATTTAGATAGGGAATAAAACGCAGTTTTCGAAACTACCAGCGCATTCATCGGCTTCGGTTCGGGTTATTGAGATATAATTTCTTGAGAATTTAAAAATTATTTTAGAGTTTCATTTTTTTAATTATAAATTAAACAAAATATATATTAAACAACTAATATCGGATATACATAGAGTTGTTAGGATTTTATTATAAATTGTTAGTATTTACCGTAAAAAGTTGATTCGCTTAAAAGGAGGTACAAACGAACACGGTCGCTTCGATGATTTGAAATTTCCAATATAGGCCCACATATAAAAAGTTATTAAATGCAACTTTTATTATATTCTCTAGAATCCCGATCAATTGCAATTTTTGACAAAATGTTTTTCACATCCAGTAGCAAACAACAATACTAAATATAATATTAAAAGAGTTATCGTTCTTTTAAGAGTGTCCGAATATTACTTAGTGAGAGTCTCTGTAGATTTTCCTCAATTCTATTCGCTCGCAATGTGGTGTAAATATAAAATAATTCAATATCAGTTAATAATTATAATATTTGATGTTCTATTTCCCTTGCCACATTATTAGGGTGAGTATAAAAAGTAATTCAGAATATATATGTTATACACGAGTGATTTTATTAATTATTATTAATGGTTGAACCATCGGACGTGAAACAAGAGGGGGGGTTTGATATAATTTTATATTTCATCTTCTAAAGTAGCCGCTATCGCGAACCTTGAGAAACTTGAGGGATTACAGAGAAGATTCAGCGCGCACGCACACACACACACACACATACACACACTGTCAGCTGTTCCAAATGACCTACTAACGATAGACCGATTCCGGTCTAGAAACGTACTTACATGGTTTATGACAAGCCGCCATTTAAACCTGTCCGAGTAGTAAACCTTCCGAAATAAAAATCGATTCATTCGCCATTAAATTCTATACAATAACGTAGTTGAACATTTTATCAATAATCACATGATTTTTCGATGCTCCAGCCAACAAAATGATCGAAATTCCCACTTTAGAAGATCGTATCAGTATTCAAGAGCCCAAGAGATCGTCCAATTCTACAATTTTTTAAAGGTCTTCCAAATTTTTGAAAACTATTCATAACAAACATCCGTGCCACAAGGGTGCCGTAAAGATTGCCACTTGAGAACATTGTAATGCAGAGAAATAGCCCAGTTTTACATTTTTGTAAAATCTCCCCTAACGAAACAATTTGAGTGAAAATTAATGTAGCCATAGTTCGGTGCTGAGACCTTTCCTACGAGAGTATTTCGAAGAAAAATTCCCAGCAGAAGATATCAACCGATATCTGTGATAATCGTGGGAAGGGTTGTTGGAAAGTTTGACAATCGTTTGGGAAGCAGAAAGCATAACTCGGCGGGTCCGGATACAGTGTCGTAGCATCGATATTAAGAGCGTTCTAACTTTCTACTCAATTAACCCGATCTCGAGGGACTTTTAATATCCAGAAAAAGAAATCGAGTCACTTTAGAGGGAAGATTCCACTCGGAGAGCGGGAGTTCGCTGTCCCATTACAGCCGGGGCTAGTATCTCGCGGCGTTCGCAAGTAGCTACTTCTAGAAGTCCATTTTCAGGTCTGACCTCCGGTAACCCCCCGGCACTTATAGTCGTGCTATAGTCATTGCTACCGGGGCTCCGCCGTTGGAACAGCTCCGGGGGGTGATACGAGGAAAAGGTAAAAGACTGCGCGCCCGATGAATTATCTCGGGAAAAAGCTTCCGACTTGAACGGGTCACTCTTTGTTACCGGAAAGTGTAGTTCACTTGTTATGCGGGCGGCACTGCCACCGTGCTTGCCCCTGCATAATTATTAACGTGCCTTCTCTGGGAATAGTCTCCTTATCTGCTCCTGTCTGGAATACCAAATTCCCGAACCGACTCGCCTGCGTGAGATTTTTTCGCTACACCGGAAATTCATTCGAGAAAATGATCATGTGTGACACGATGCGCTAATCTCTTTTACTATCCAAGAAACCAGGATAGGAAAACGTTCGAGACTGTGAGATTCAACGGGGTGCACTGGAGTTTATGTTGTCAGTGTATGTTTTGAAGTGACACGAAGGTCATCAGGATTTTCTTTAACTGAATTATGTATTTTTATATGCTACTAAAGTACTACTAATTGCACGCTTCAGGTAAATATTAAATGATTTTACAGGGTTGTGTATAAGTGTTTGTTTTGTCAGTGTATGTGTCGAGGTCACGCTAAAGTCATCAAGACTTTCTTTGACAGAATTATGTATTTTTATATAAGTGCTGATTATACGTCTCAGATGAAAATTGAATGGTTTAGCGAGGTGTATAATTGTTTCTTTTGTCAATGGATGCTTAGAGGTCACGCCAAGGTCATCAGGATTTGCTTTAACGGAATTATCAGCAGAGAAAACTGTTGAAGGAAATAATTGAATGGTTTAGAAGGGAATATAAAGTATTTGTTTTGTCAATGGATGCTTAGAGGTCACGTCGAAGGTGATCAGAATTTTGTAGAGATTTTCGTATAATTGTATAATTCAAATGGAAACAACTAAAAAAGAATGCTCGTATCGAATTAGTAAAATGATGTAAGCTGTTCAACTTTCATTTTGTACGTCGCCAACCAGTTCGAGGTAAATCAATCGAGGACTGATTTTATCGAGATATCCTGTATGCAATTATTAATATAATGAAAGCTGAACGTGCAGAACAGAAGTAGATGGAAAACGGTATGACCATCGACGTCTTTCGATGATACTAATAATTGCCCCTTAAAAGCTAGCCAGATGAAAAGTGGTTACATTAATTAGTCCAGCAGTCATCCCTGAAAGTTAATTAAATTTACGGCGTGCACCTGCTCGCGTGAAACGTCACGAAAAGATTAAATAGGTATTTGAACGGTGATCACTATAAAACTTATGGCAACAGATGCTGGAAGCGTAAAACGTTTAAGTGCACCAAGAAGCGAATATTGAGCCCCGAGCCTGAAACACAGTTGCACGCTTTCGAATAACGTTCGTTTGCCGTCTCGCAACATTTTTCTCTTTCAATTTTTCACGTTCAGGCAACTCTGTCCTGGAATAGGAATGAAACGTTAATAAATTATCACCAGCGAGGCGGAGCTTGAAAAACAAAATACATATATTTTCCACGCTTTGGCAGCAGTGACGCCAATTTACATACTTTATGCGTAAATACGATTTTTTATGTTTCGGCTAAAATATTGTTTCGTGTGCTTTAGATTAAAAGTTATTGTACCGCATTATTTATACATCGAAATATTCGAATATCTAAAAATCAAACTGCAGGTTGCTTAATACAACCTACAGATTACGAATTATTTTAGATATTAGTTCTTAGCGATTCATTTTGTACAACAAAATAATATTATGCTATTATTTAATAACTTACAACACGTCATTGCACTAAACAACGACTCATTCTCTAGGATCCACCGATGGGAATTTGTATAGGAAAAATAAGTTTTAGGAAGATCCACTTGTCAAGATATTTTAAGGTCACTGAAATTGATGTGGAGGAAAAATTGCTGTATAATTACTATATATTACATGTTACATATCAGGTATTTTTCATATACATCTAAACATTTAAATAGTGTTATTTTTATAATAAATTATTTCTATAGTAAATAATTATTTTCATAGTAAAGTTTTAGGAAGATCAACTTGTCAAGATATTTCAAGGTTATTGAAATTGATGAGGAGGAAAAATTGCTGAATAATTACTATATATTACATGTTTCATATCAGGTATTTTTTATATACATCTTTTATACATCTAAACATTTAAACAGTGTTTACGTATCAATTCAAATGAACGGATACTACAACTCCATTGTTATAGTAGTTCTTTTATTGTCCATAGATTTATATGTTGTTCTGTTTTTGTACACGTTTGATGGATTGTACGAGAAGAACAGGCTCAGCCGAGCATGCGATTCAATGATATAGTCAAGCTCGTCTCGAGGACACCACGTTCGCATCGATAGTGTTTTGTGTGTTTGGCGTTATCAGTATCGAGACTTCAATCAGTTCGATTAATTCTTCTGCTCGACGGCTGACTCGTCGATACAACCTTGTCAGAATTAATACGCGACACAATGGCGGCTGTTCATATGCGAAATCTGCACAGAATGTCCATATACATAGGCAATGATTTCAATGAAAAAATTAATAACAATTTAATTCAAAATGAAACCATTTGATATTCACTGTCACTGTGACATTGTACAAACGTACGGAGAACATTTTGTCGAAGGTCATTCGAAGGACAAAATACTATTAAATAATATTAGTAATGCAATTTTTATAATCCAATTTCTCAATTACATCGTGAATTAATACAAGGAAATATAAAATGAAAAGGGTATAGAATATTAATTAATTATAGAATATTAAAGATTTAAAAGAGTATAAAATTAAGAAGAAAAAGTGCAGAAAGCACGGATATAAATAGTAAAACGAGTAAATAGTAAGTATAAACAGTAAACATAGGGATAGAAAATATAAATGTCAACAGTAAAACATATGGGATGTATAACGCACACATGGTAAACATGAAAATGGGAAATAAAATCGTGTAAAATAAAATTCAAATAAAAATACGAATTGTAATAGAAAGTATAAATACACATAGTAGTAAGAATAAACGTATAGGATGTCCAAATAAAAATACGAAATAAAATCATGTAAAATAAAACTCAAATAAAAATACGAATTCTCATGGAACGTATAAACACATACGATAGAACTAAAAGTATAGGGTTTACAAAGAAAAATACGTTGTAAAAAACAAATTGTCGTAGAGAGGTACATCCTCGGGTATTAATTTAATTTCAGAAAATTATATAAATAAAAAAAGAACTATGAGCAAGTGTAAATATAAAGAAAAACATTAAAATGAAAATACACGTTGGAAAATTTCAATAATACAAACAATATAAATTTTCATAAAATTTCACGATCCAATTGTTTCATCGGGAAACGTATAGATAAGGCATTTCTTTTCGCGTTAAGATAAATAGAGGCTATCATTGATTTAATATAATTTCGAAGTGGGTATCTGTACGACCGAAATGCGATTAATGTGCGCTGCCCGTAGTGACGTATTAATATATCCAAATGCAATTTTGACAGATATACGTCATTGCGGCTGATGGAGGATTCGACCTATCCGGCGGATGTATTTATGGGAAGGACGTGTAGAATATGACCGAGTTTACGTGTATACATGCTCGGTGGGTACATGCACGCACCACCGTGTCGCACCACCTATACGATCTCGCCTGCTATGGCTGTAACGCATATCCCGAATCGTTTCGTGCACAATCCGAAATTCTGATCTTTAGCCTATAATTCTGTGTAATTACCTGTCACTGTAGATGTACATTTAAATTTACCCCGTTCGACATCCTAAACGATACGTCCACCAACCCTTACCACAAAAACGCATCATTTTTTTTTGGTACCGACAGTATTTATATTCTTCTCGCTATGTCACTCACCGTGATTCCCACTAATATACGGACACCCAAAAAAAAGACGAGAACTTTTTTAATATTCTACTATACGATTTGAACATTTTACGGAAGCTACAAAAACATTTTGTCAGAAATTACAATTGATCGGAATTGTAGAAAAAGATACAAATGGTTGCATTTCACAACTTTTTTGTACGTGGGCCTATATTTTCAAATTTCAAAACTACGTTTTGTAGATCCGTGTCGATTAAACATATTCTGAAAATCGAGCAATAAGCTACAAACGTTTAAAGATTGTAAAAACTACAGATTTTTCCGATTTTCGACCTATAACTATAGTGAATCTAAAAGTTCTAACACCTTTCAATGCCTGATTTCTATGGAACTTTCACAGTGCATATAAATGACACAGATCTACATTTTATTCGAACAAAAATTCTTTTCGAAAATCTGGAGCTCCCACATTATCTGAGACCCGATCACCTCGCGAAGGTTAATTCATTGTCATTCTACTATTTTATTCTATTTTATCCATGTTATTATTTTCAATATTACCTCAATGTTCTTTAACTCTTTTATAACATTTGGTTTATAATAAATATTAACTCGATTTTTTATACGCTATTTTATTATATTTTATTTGTACACGATATGCTATGCCTGTCAATATTAACTCAATTTTTTAATACTGTTTCAATAGTTTCAATATACTTTATTATTCTATCACATATTTAATGTGATATCAATTTTACATTACTTTATATTATTCTACCGAATGGTACAAAATTTGGTCCCTACGATTTTTGAGTTATTACAGAGTCTGACAAGAAAAAATATTCGGAAGAAGAGTGAATCATATAATATAATATAAATATATCTATATATGATATAATATATGTTAGACATATGATATACGATGTAAATCATATAATATTAATATTCGATAATTTTTTAGAACTGCTTAGACGTTACAGGAATCGTATGGTTGTTGAGAACGCAAAATGGCGATTAAGCTTGAAGATTTTAATTGCGACATGCTAGAGGAAAAGGTCTGAGGCGGCTGGCTCTAACCCGGCAACTATGCTGGCTAAACAATTGGGTCGCCTCTTCCGATCCATCTATTGAAAAGAACTTCGTTTGGGAACTGTCGATCGCAAGGTTCACGTTCCCGGCAACTGGCGTGATCAATGACGTAAATGAAACACAATTTAAGAATATGGTCGCTGCACTAGAAAATCACAACATGTCGTTAGCTTAATGGTACCACTCCGGAAAACTAGAAATAAAATTCTCGGTTAAAGTTTTTTAACATTCGCACGAACGTTATTTAATACGAACTACGTCAACAGAGTTTCAGTAACAACCCCTTTTATCTTATACCCAATACAAGGAAAAATGTTTGTTCAGTTTCCATAATTAAAACGTTACAAAATATGGAAAATGTGAACATTGGGCTTTTGTTTAAAATTATATTTCGAAAACACTCGAAGGGTAAAAATCATTCTTATCAAAAGGTGGTAAAATTCAACGTAATCGTTCCTTAAATATGTTTCAATTTTTACTCTTAAACATTTGAAATTAAAAATTCGTAAAATTGAAAATTCGACTTCTCTTGGAAAAACTCAAATCTTGAAGTGTAATAATTCTTTATATTACGAATACTGATGTTAATATGTTTTACAGAAAACGTTTCTGCACTACCTCGAATAAAATTTATATCTTTTGGCAACAATGTGACATATAATCGTGTTTAAATTTAATTTCAATTGTTTCCTTTGAATACTGTTCACTGTTGAAACATCATTTAAATATATCTGTATTTAATATTAATTTAATCATTGTTCGTATAATATATATCATATCTATTAAAGTATCCATTTGAAGTATTTGTCAAAATGTTGCATTCCATGTTAAATTTATTATATTTGAGCAATTCAAAATCTAAAATATTAAATAACACTTGAAATATCTATTTATACAACATATTTATATAACAACTTTTCCCAAATAAATCGATCCAACTTCTTATACAACTTCATAGTCGTACGATCTGATATTAAAAATAGTTGTCCTTTTAAAAGTGCCTGAACATTATTGTGGTACACTGTACGTGAAATGTTATTTTACCCATATTAATCAATAGCTTTAATCTTTTAATATGTATGGACATATGTGTGGTGTAAATGAGAAAGGAAGATAACCAGTTCGAGGCAAAATATATGAAGTGAATCTGGTTGAACGACCTAAAGAAATGACTATGCATAAGGGAGGGTTTGTTTCAAAAATTGGTGAATCGTTCAATTGAACATCGTTGGTGTTGCACGTAATTTTATTCGTACACTACTTGAATGATAAATGCATAAAATCCAGTGTTGGGCAGTAATTAATTATATCTGCAATTTCATGAGCAAAAGTGGACTACAATTTCAATACGGAAACAGTTAACATTCTGATCGATAACCAATTAATTAATTATTGAAAACAGTTAAATGATCCAAAACATAAAAATCAGTGGTTTAAGAGCACAAATACTGCAAGTGTACTTGTTAGACACAATTATAATTACAAATAATTGTAATTGGCAATTGCAATTACTTCTCGAATCACTATAATTATTGGTTGAGCCAAAGTAATTGCAATTACAATTACAATTACTTACCAATTACTGTAATTTGTAATTGCAGAAATAAAATTACAATTACATATAATTGTAATTGGCAATTGCAATTACTTTTCGAATCACTGTAATTGCAATTGTGGATCGCAATTACAATTTCTGGTTGAGCCCAAGTAATTGTAATGGGTAGTTGCAATCACTTAACGCCAAAATAGTACTAAAAAAATTAGATACCATCTAATATAAATATAAGATAAGATATTATAATCTTATAATATAATATTATTTTAGTGCCATTTTGGCGTTCAGTAATTGCGACTACCAAATACAACTCTACTTGTAATTGCAGAAATAAAAGTACAATTACGTGTAATTGCAGTAATAATAGTATAATTACATGTAATTGTAATTACTTTGGCTCAACCAGTAATTGTAATTGCGGACCACAATTACAATTACAATGATTCGAAAAGTAATTGCAATTGCCAATTACAATTATATGTAATTGTAATTTTATTTCTGTAGTTAGAGATTACAGTAATTGGTAAGTAATTGTAATTATAATTGCAATTATTTTTTGCCCAACTCTGATAAATCCTCTGATCCGCAGAGAAATAATTCAGTTTTAGCTTCGAACTGATTTCCGTTGGTAGTGACGCGGGTCGAGAAAAATAGGAAAAGCCATGGTAGAGATTGTCGGACAAGAGGATCGCAGGCGGTGTTCTCGGTCAAATGCAATAATCACGAGGCGTAAGTTTGATGAATGTGTCTGCTGTGAATTGACATTGGATCGCGGCACGGGTTCTCTTGTATATATGGGGACGTGGCGCGTGTGTAATAGGTCCAAGGGATATAGGGTAGAGCGTAACTCAGCATCAGAGCTGGCCGGCGACGCCAGCAGCCAGCAGCTCGAACCGGAGCCAAAGTCGAGGCTGTTCCTGCATTACAGTAATCCGGAGCAACACGCCCGCGGAATACCACCATAGATATCCCCATGCCGGAGCCTAGCCGACGCTCCGGCCATTTCACTTGCCATATACTTTGAGGTCGAGGCTACCTGATATCCTCGGTGTTCGACTTCGCCTCGTTCTACCCTGTCCGTCGAATGCGATACCATCTTAATCGTGCTAATCCACCTACACCTATCACCGAGTGATACGCAATACTAACGCTTCATACCGTCGTCGCGCTATGGGCCAGACCGATCAATTCTCTGGTAAAATCTCTCTCTCAAACAACTTTCGATAGAAATCAGACAGACCAATGACATTTCGTATTAAATTCAAGCTGAAACTTTTGGAATGTGGGATTATTATAGAGATTACAAGCTGTACCCACGACTTTGTCCACATGCACAAACAAATCCTTTCCTTTTTTTCCTTCCCAAAGGAATCTTTCCTCCTCCCTATCTATACTCGGGATGTCGACAAGACGCCTTTCGTCGATTCACTTGTCGCACAACCTGTTCTTGGCTTTAGTACAAAAACAAATCGGCAAGGGGTGTCTCAGATTTTTCCTAAAACAGCTGTTTTGAAGAGCTACAGCTGTTCAAAAAGTCGGTAAACCAAAAAGTTCAAGGTAAACGCACAAATAATGCGACTAGCGGTTCGATAGTGGGAGTAACATGTCAATTTGGGAGGTGGAAAAGGTTCTTAGGGACCTGGGTGGCGGGGGTTTAGTTGGTATGACGATAGACTGAATTTTTAGCCAATTATAATCCCCCTTAAACAAAAAAAAAAAGGATCGGCTCATTTGCCATTTGAAAGAACTCGGCGAGCTGAATTCAATGAGTACCTCGCACTGAATGTAGGTGTTGTCCGTCAAAAGTTATAAGCCGAAAAGTGCCCAAACGAGGCCGAAAGTGTCGTATTTGATCTGTTTGTGACGGCATCAATTGCGAATGTCAGAACGTAGAAAGCTGGGATTTGAACCGTTAGACGCGGCGTTTCTTCGGGAAGGTTTTAGAGCAAACCGCATTCGAAAAAGTCCATTTGTTCAAAAGTTCTGACGTCATTAGTGAACACAGACATCTTTTTCACCCTGTTTGGCCAAGTTACCGCTTATAACTTTTGAACGATTGAACTTTTTTTCGAATGCGGTTAGCTCTAAAACCATCCCGAAGAAACGCCGCGTCTAACGGTTCAACCCCAGCTTTCTACGTTGAGTCGTTGTCAATCGATGCCATTAGGATACTGTATTGCTGTATTTTTTATTATTTTTTATCTACAAAGACTACTAAAGGCTGAAGAAAAACTAACAAATTGCACAAACAGCCTATTAATAAGCTTAATAAATTGCAAATGGTACTATGATAGCCATGGATACTAACAGCGGGTAACCGCGACAGAATATCGTCGAGTGGAAGAAGAAATGCAGAAAGGTATTTTTAGCAAGTTTTATTCGAAGTGAAATTCACTGTGGAGTCAAACGCAGGCGAGGTTAGGTCGCCTCGAACTTCCAAGCTTTTTCCAAAGTTGCCGGCTTCAATTTCTTCGACGAAAATAGGCGTGTCAAGTCGTAGGCATTCCTCGTCTTCGGGGAAGAACCGAGTAACGTCTGCTCGTACTGTTCCCCGAGAAATTCTTCAAACGTTCCAGCAATCGATGATATCTGACTCACAAAAATATTCCTTTGCCATTCGACTAGGAGAATGCATTTCTGCGCACGTTACACGATCCCTCTGTCCTCAGTCATTCTGCCAAGTAATGTCAATGAATTCGAGCACGATCATGAAAATATTTCGTTTTGAACGTCTCGTAACTTCGTGAATGAATATCGTAGAACCATCTATCTGACGATTAAACATCTTTGTGGAGTTTAAAGAAGTTATGTTCGGCACCACTGGGAATTTGAAAATTGAAATCTCCTTTTTATAATGGTAATTGAAAATTTCATGCACGATCTTTCGTCGTCGTTTTATTGCGTTTTAAAAAACATGGTTTATTGGACAGTTTTTTGATATATGTATGAAAATATATAGGAAATATTTATCAAAAATAGATTTATGCTTAGAACTATCAGCATTGCAATCTTAATTGGTAAAACTATTTTCTTTCTTGCACTTGAATATTTCTTAAGAATTTTGAATTATATTTAGGTGTAAACAAATATGTTGGACATATTTCAATATATTAAAATTGTTTTTAAACTATATTGCAAATAGCCCTGAATTTTTTGAGAAAAATTTGAACAGCTGGAAAAATTATAGTTACGTGTCTGTGCTCTCTTGTTAAAAATAATAGCCCGTTAACAAGCTATTTTGATTTTATTGCAAAACATCGGTTACGCAACCGTTAAAACATTCAATTTGTCGAAGCTAATGAAACATTGCGGATTTGTCCAGATACATATTTCGACGTTGCAGAATAAATATCGACGTTATAATTGCACTGATCCGTGTTATATACACCCAGTACAGAGTATTCATTGCAAAAGTAAGTCTAAAAACAGTTTAAACAAGATTTAACTAATTATTTTAAAATAAATATTCTTTAAATTTTTCGATATGCATTTGAGATAAATATTCCGAATATATTGCCTTCTATCGAATATATAAGTATCTTTAATTTTTCATCCATAGGTTCACAAAATAGCCATCACAATATATTTTTCAGCGTAAAAAAACACTATAAGAATCAACCAACAGTAATTGTTGAACAAAGGAATTGGACAGTGTAAATCGAATCGGAAAATTTCTTCTAACAGTTTTATTAATCGGAAACTTTTTTCCGTATAACATTTTCTTTATTTTCACGTTTTTTTGTTATAATAACTGGATGCTTATGTTACTTTCTCGTTTTTCTTTCTTCGTTAAGCCCCTTTTCATTCCCAATCAGTTTTGACTTCATAATGTAATATTTCATTCTTCCAAATTGTGAATATTTTCTTGAAGATCGGTATCAATGGCTCCGATTGGAAACATTGTGCCACGGGGTGTATGCAGAGTTGTGCTAATTCAATTACATTGTAATTCAATTACTAAGTATTTTAATCAGATGTGTAATTGAAATACAATATAATAGAACTGCAATCAATAATTGAAATACAATATAATCAAAATACAGATCTCCAAATTATAGCCCAGAACTTTGAAGAAGTGCGATATATTTTTATATTTTTCTTTCATATACAGTAACCGCGGGTTCACTGTCCAACAGCCGTGTGTACCGTCCAACTTTATTTTTGATAATTCAATTAGAATGTATTTTATAATTGTACTCCATTGCAATTACGAATTACATTGTAATTTAATTGAATGAAGATCTTAATTATAAATTACAATATACCTCAATTACTTTGTAAATATAATGCTGGAGTAAATTGTAATTCTGTACGACTCTGGGTGTATGTATACTGAATACATAACCACATACTATATACAAAACACGTTTGAACTGAGAACTGCAAATTTCACTTAAGTATGTTCTGGAGGTACAATGGGAGACAAAAGTAGAAAAAATTCAAAATCCATCAATATATTGGCAATGAAAGCCATTCATGAGTATGTTTTGCATTAAAAAATAAATTAATTTAAAAAGTTACGTTTAATTAGTGAATTTCATGTTATATTTATTTTTTAATCAAATTGACTTTATATTATAAAATATTGTAAGTGACTTTTGCGAATGATTGTATCCCTGATTTAAACTTCAAGATAATAAATTTATGATATTCAATAGATATAATCTCTATATACAATAAAATCGTGTCTGTCTATATGTATGTATGTTTGTAACGGTATCACTTGAGAACGGCTCAACGTAGAAAGCTGCGGTTTGGACCGTTAGACGCGGCGTTTCTTCGGCAAGGTTTAGGAGTAAACAGCATTCGAAAAAGTCTATTGGTTCAAAAGTTGTGACGTAATTACCAATTTTCCCCCCTCTTTTCGGCACGTTTCTGCTTATAACTTTTGATCGGATGGACTTTTTCGAATGCGGTTTGCTCTAAAACCTTCCAGAGACAGACACAGAAATAGAGAGAGTCCGAGAGAGAGAGAGTCGGAGAGAGAGAGAGAGAGTGCGAGAGAGAGAGAGACAGACAAAGAAAGAGAGACAGAGAGAGAGAAAGAGAGAGCGTGAGAGAGTGCGAGAGAGAGATAGAAAGATAGAGAGAGTGAGAAAGAGTGAGCCAGAGCGAGAGAGAGAGAGTCGGAGAGGAAGAAAGAGAGTGTGCGGAGAGAGTGAGAGAGTGCGAGAGAAAGATAGAGACAGCGAGAGAGAGTGAGTCAGAGAGAGAGAGAAAGAGAGTCGGAGGGAAAGAAAGAGTGTGCGGAGAGAGAGAGAGAGAGTGCGAGAGAGAGAGAGAGAGTCGCGAGAGAGAGAGAGAACAGGAGTCGCTGCGGGGGTTGGCGAGCGAAGCGAGCAGGGGGCCGAGCCCGCTAGTTACGCAATAAAAAGTTAAAAATGAATATTTAAATAAATTAAAAATACCTCAGAAAGCAATATCCAAAATTACAATGTCCAACAACAAAAATGTTTCTATACAACCGTTGGGTGGATCTTATAGAGTTTTCCGCACTCATTCCGAATCTGAACTTAATTTTTCTCCTACACGCAGTTTTTGAGAAATTTAAGATTGAACAAAAACATATCTTTCTACTTGAAACAAATTTTGTGATATTATTATATAAGATATTGTATTGTTCTTTACAGCAAAAGATTTTTTAGACTTTCCCGAATCCAGTGATGTGTAATAGTAATACATTGTTTAAACATGTTCAAACGATCATTAAAGACGGAGAGACACCACTTTGGCACACATTTTTCAGGATATTTTTCAATGCATATAAGAAAATAAGGGTCCAGCAAAAAATCGAATTATACCACGCGATAGAGCAGACTTTTATCTTGAGAAACCACCGTGCCAAGTTGCGAACGTCAACGTTTTTACGACACCAGAAAGCAAAATATCATCGCGGAACACAAGTCGCTGCCAGTGACGCTCTCACCACTAGACAGGGTGGCCGCGCCACGCCGCACAGTGGTGCCGGGGCGGCCAAAAATCAATTTTATAAACTTTCGATTTAAAAAAAAAAAAAAATTATTTTTGTATTACCAAATAGTGAATGTATAATGTGCCAAAGTCCGATTTTTTTTTTAATTTTTTTACGAAGATATAGGCATGGCAAGTAACCTATTTTTCTCTCTTGGAAATTCATCAGTTTTCAACGTCATAGTTATTTAATTATTGCGTCTATAATTGAATACATACAGCTCTGAAATTTATAGGGATTGTTATGCATGCAAAATATTAACTATTAACTGGCACAAACCGTTTTTCAATAAAGTTGTTTAACATTAACTAATATGGATTAATCGGAAGCCTCCTTGCGTTACGCTCATTATTTATTTATGGAAGCAAATCTTAAAAGTGTTATCGAGCGTTGGTATGGCACTACTTGTATTGGTAAGGTGTTATATTGAAGTAACTTTGTGTAAAAAATCTCAATCTACTTTTGTCAACCTTCGCCGCAATTTAAGTTTAAATATTAACTTTTAGAATTTCCAATAATAAATCGCGCGGAAATTACGATTATTTTGGGTTTAGGGTTAAATTTTTAAGGTTATATTAGTTAATACAGTAAATTAATTATTTTTAATAAATTGTTTAAATAAAAAAAATGAATAATAATTTTTTATGCTAAATAAACAAAGTTTTCGTTCGTTAGATCTCCATTTTTCCAAAAGGTGGCAAAAAATCCGTGAAGATGAAACTAACTAACAAAGTTACGGTTTTATCGTACATTGACTGAAAAGTGTACAGCCGGCATTAGAATAACCCAAGGTACACCACGAAGAGGTTGCACGGTCGGACTTGTATCTCATGTGTAGTGTGCGTTTAGTGTATATTGAATGTGTGTTTAATGTATATTGAGTGTGTGTTGAGTGTGTGTTTAGTGATGTAATCGGTTTCTAATGTACACTAAAATGGCAAAAAAAATTGTTATACTATTCCAAAATTAGATATTGAGCATCCTGGCTTAGTGGAAGGTACTTCCTTTTTGGCTCGGGTCTTAAAAAAGAGATCCACGGATCTGAAGATACCATTATCATGTGAAATACATCTTCATTTGTTGCGAAACGAGAAAATTTCCTAGAATGATACATACGATAATATTTATAATACTGGGAAATCCAGAATAACTGAATTCTTGAATGTATCACTTTCGGGGAGTAAAAATTCATGTTTTAGGTGAAAATTTAAAGGGTATATCATAAATAATTTAAAAAATTGTGAAATTTATAATTAAAAAAATATTTATTCTTTCTTTTTTTAAAAATTGTTATTACAATTTTTTGTTAAATAAACAAAGTTCTCATTCAATTTGTCACAAAAATTTAAGAGGCATTTTTCTGACAATATATAGTAACCTCTATAAAAATAATTTATGTAATATAAAAAATCTGTTATTAACATTTTTTATACAAAAGGATTAATAAATCATATACATTTCACGTTTTCCTTTATTACTTAAAAATATTCCTTAAAAATTTTCACATTAAACTCCAAATAATCGTAAGTTCCGCGCGATTCATTCTTGGAAATTCTAAAAGTTGATATTTAAACTTAAATTGCGGCCAAGGTTGTTCGAAGTTGCCCGAGATTTTTTACACAATGTTAGTTCAATATTATACCTTGCCAAAACGATTAGTGCCAGACCGAAGCTTCAATTAATAAAAAATTAGCCGAAAACAGAGTTTTGCAATTAGCCCATATTACTTAATGTTTAATAATTTTTTGAAATTTTTTTTGCCATTGAAGCGTTGTACCTGTGGCAACCTGTCTACAAAATTTTAAACAAATTCATTGGATAGTTTAAGTTTTACGGATTTTTGACCGCTTTTTGGCCATTGGCACCAGTGTGCGCCGTATCCCGTGGAACGGTTGCTCTAATGGTGAGCGTCACTGGCAGCGACACGTGTTCCGCGATGATATTTTGCTTTCTGGTGTTTAAACATGTTTAAACAATCACAACGTATTACTATTGTACATCACTGAATTCGGGAAAGTCTACAGAATCTTCTGATGTAAAGAACAATACAATATCTTATATAATAACATCACAATATTTGTTCAAGGTCGAAAAATACGTTTTTTTTTCCAAGTTATGTTTCTCGAAAACTGTGCGTGTAGGATAAAAATGAAGGCCAGATTCGGAATCAGTGTAGAAAACTATAAGATCCACCTAACAGTTATATGGAATCATGAAAAAAGTTGAAATTTGTTGGACAGTGTTATGTTCTGATAATAATAAAAAATGTGACATCACTGTACTGCACTGTACTCAGCTGTATTTGTGTATTTAAGAGTTGGTAGTATGTACTGTGTACGTTTGGAAACTATCGTGATTTTGAACGTTTTAATTTACTTAAACAAGTATAAATCAATTACAATGTCTGATACTTCAAAAGCAACAACTTACCGTTGGAAAGGTAACATAGTGTTAGAGAAAGTTTATTTGTGGCGGCTTGTTCAACAGCAAAATGGTTTAAAAACTAGGAAACCAAGGGTAACCTCAAATATTACGGAAAATACAGAAAGTGACAAGTATTATATACCGGCAAGTGTTCAAATATCACGCGCAATCATCGTCTGCATTATAAATGATATATATACATATATAGTAACTATATTCAGACTGTTGTCGAGTTTCCATGCTACTGAGATGACAACACGATCAATTTGATGTTTTGTAACAGTTTATAATTTTTTAATTAATTAAATTAATTAAATTTTGAACATTATTAATTACATAATTCTTACTATATATATTTAAAACATGGAGTTTCTAGTTGCGTTTTTTCAAGCTTTAACTAGGGTTTGAAATGGAATTTTATGAATTCTCCATAAGAAGACGTGTTAAAATGTGCGAACTTTAAGTTGCTATAAATATAAAATTAATTGCATTAATTTAGTAAGAATTATATCTTGTGAAATTTTCAAAAATTTTCTCATGTTTTTGTATACCTCCAGAACCTTCTTAAAAGGTCGAATAAGTGGAGAATGAAAATGGCAAAAGTCATGGTATGAACGTTCCAAAAATGGAAAATTAATGGGTGTCAGCAGGGAACGGTGACAGACAAGTTTTGTGATCGTTATACATAGAATAGGAAAGGCACGGTACATAGTTATGCGACTTGCAGACAGCTTCTTGGTCTCTCTCATTCCGCAGTCCGATAACACGGTTCCAAAAACCGCAACCAATGCGGACACGTGCTGCATTTGCACCTCACGAGAAAATCTAATCAGCAATGTCCTCTTTGGGCTGGTTATTACTCCACTCTGCTTGCTATTTCCGCGATCGCGTGCAATATTTTACCATCGCCGCAAACCTCTGTCCACCGCCGCTTTTAGAATTTCGGTTTCCCGCCTTGTCCCACGCGTTTTAACATGCCTACATTATGAACTTTGCTATTTGATTTTGAATCCTATCCAGCCGCTTTGAAGGCGAAAATCGGATTTTATAATAACCGGGATTCCCCAGTGGGTACCGCCGCCGATTTATGCAAGCGGAGCTCCAGAGTTCGCCGATTTGAATCAGGGAAATCTTAGCGGAGAAATTATGGAGCTAGCGTGTTTGGACACGAGCTATTAAAGAGCTTTTTGAGATTTAGAATTGTTTGTTACATTCGATCTCTTAATTCTAACAGGAGACATTTATTTTGTAGAACAAATAACTTACGAGTTATTTGAGATCATCGCATTACTACCCTTAATAATTTGATCATAGTTCGAAATTAATACATCAATTCCCACCAAATCGAGGGTGTAGAATCACGGTTTGATAGGCGCGACGTATAGTGTTTTATCCATAAATGTCCCAAAAGTCTGACCTGTAAATGTTCCAGATGTATCCCCACTACTGCGGAGTGTACCCCCTTAAGGGGCCGTGAGGCCTCGATCGCCGAGAAATATACAGGGTGTCCCAAAATTCGTGTACTTCCCGAAAATGGGAGATTCCTTGGGTCATTTGAAGCGACATTTTCCTTTAGAAAAATGACGTCGGCGGCTTTGTTTAGGAGTTATTAACGAAAAACACGGACCAATCAGAGTGCGGCTATAGTGTCAGCGACAGGTCCCGCTCAGCGTGGCGGCGCCATTGGCCGAGCCAGAATCAATCCACTGTAGCCGTGCTCTGATTGGTCCGTGTTTTTCGTTAATAACTCCTAAACAAAGCCGCTGGCGTCATTTTTCTAAAGGAAAATGTCGCTTGAAATGACCCAAGGAATTTCCCATTTCCGGGAAGTACACGAATTTTGGGACACTCTGTAGACGCTAACACTCAATAGTTTTTAAGATATTTATAAACAAAGTTCTTACATTACTGCTTAAATTTTCTATCATAGAGTAGGTATACAACGAATATTTATTTTAGAGGTATATAATGAATTAATTTCAGCTAACTTATTTATAATTTATTAATACGTTTGTTCTTTAACTTGCATATAAATAAATGTGCAATATTTCACGAACAAGTTAATGTTACACAGCGAATTTATTTATAATTTATTC
>CM052344.1:12273049-12283259 GCA_028455595.1 Lasioglossum vierecki | reverse complement strand
TAGTAAAGTAGAGGGGGCTGTCGAACGAAGTGGGGATCGCTGAACGCGATGACGTAGTTCGCGGGGGGATGAAAAGGTAAATATTTAATTGTTATTTTCTCCGAAACGGTAAGACTTTTTAAAAAAATTTTTTTTTTAATAATGCCACCAAAATTTGCCACCGAACAAACAGACAAACAAACAAGAAAGCGAGCTAATAAAAACGTGGTAATAAAAAAATTATCTTGGTTTGTGTCCTGGGTCCCCTTTTGCTGGGGGCCCCGGTCATTTGCCCAAGATGTTCATAGAGTAACGCGCCACTGATTATGACGCAAACACGACAGAGCATCACGTGACTGTCCGGAAGCGTGGGGGAATAGCGCCTTAGAAGAGGAAGGAAAAGCTATGGCACAAGTTCAGAAAAGGTTTCTTTAGAGAGCAAACTATTTGTTGGTAAACTTTTTTATTTCCAAGATCAAAATGTGTTGTTAAATTTAATTATTACATTTGTCTCTACGTCTATTTACTTCGGGTAAAAAAGTTGTCGAGAAGACGGCGACTGCTTCTTGCTTTTAATTTTAATAACTCTAATCCATTTTCTGCAATGTCATTTTGTTGAACAGACTTTTAATGGAGAACATCTTTTTTGTGTCTTGTCCGTTTTGTTTGATACGATAAAAAAAACGTTTAAAGGAGAACGGGTTTGGCTTTTTCGTTTAATACATGGACTCCTTTGTGGAGCTCCCGGAGGTTTAAGGCTCAAGATTAACACTGGTGGAGCTCGGCTGATTCCAACTCGCACCCGCAAAATTAATATTCGCCGAGCTATTCAAGCCGGTAGAATTAGTGGTTGAACTATAGCTACTATCCGATTGTACTTCTCGGAGGAAGTAGATCCAGTGAGCGTTAATTCTATCGTCTCACGTGATAGACGATTACAACTTATACAACTTCGATGGCCGCTGCGCCGGTTCGAAGTGATCAGCAACTTGTTCGTTTCCTTGTTATCGGCTAGAATGCGGATGACGTTTTGCGAAACATTGCTTTTTCCAATGAATTGTCGAGGTGCTTTTGGCAAAAATTAATTGTCGTGTGGCGTAGTGCGCGGGAACATTGCGAGAGCTTTATGTCGTCGCTGGACTGTGAATTTTTGTTAATGAAAAATAAAAATTGTCTGCTTCAATTGCAAATTGAATTTAAAAGAATACAAGCCTTTGAAGTTGTTAACGTTTCAAAAGTTATAGTCTTTAAAGGTTATTTTATCACAGGAATAGTTATTTTTATTGAAAAATTCATTCTATCAGACTAACAATTATAAACAAAGATCTCTCTAAACCAAAGGAACTATAGATGAAGAAAGGATCTATTTAAATATTAGTAACAAATTTAATTCAACATACAGAACTGCAACTCTATAATTTTACAGTAAAACAATTTTTGCAAAACAAACTTCTATTACAAAGTTACAAGACTCTACAACATCGAATAATCCAGAGCACATTCCAATAAAATGTCCAAACAATTTAAAAGCGAGAAAGACGAACTTTACCACAGTGCATTTTCCCAAGCTTTCCTTAAGAGCACTGTCACCACCGACCAAAGAGAAGAATTTTCCAACAAATACACCCTCCCTATTTCTCGCCCTCTTTCTCTTTCACAGTGCAACATGCATTGTCTTTAATTATCGGCTATTTCGTTGCTCCTTTTAATGTCCTTTGCTGCACGAAAAAAAATTGAACCGACAGAGGAATCGCGAGATGGTCGAGGTCGCAAGGAGGGTCGAAAGTCGAACTCGTTTTGCGTAATTAACGACATCCATAGTTGCCCTGTCACCAATTATAGTAACGCCCCGGCCGGTCTCGTTATTCTGTCGTCGCGTCGTTGGAAATCATGGCGGAACTCACGGTGACGTTTAGTATCGAGCTTTAACGAATGGCCGCGTATGAACAATGAACCGTAAAATGCAATTAACCGGTAACGACGCACGCGGATTACTTAAAAGGCCCCCGAAGGATGAATGGTCGAGTCGCCGCGCCGGTCGACGACGTCTCACGCTACTTTTCCAAGGCCCTTCAAGGCTGCCTCATTATTCCCGGCCACTTTTTACTTGGCCCATTATACTTTCGATTTTCTAATTACTCCATTGTGTATAGAATTCATTCTCGCGGCGAGAACGGTTGCCAGGATCGATGACGGTCTTGACATCTTCCTTCCATCGCTCCTAACCCCCCCCCCCCCCGCCGGGTAATCAATTTAATCCACCCAATGTGATCAATTTATCTTTCGCGGTTTTCCTTTTTCTTTTTTTTGAAAAATTTTCACTTGTCCTACAATGCTGTAAATAATTATATACAAACTCACAATTTTTTTCCTGTGTACTTTCGTTATTATTTCCAAGAATCTACTAACGAGGAAGGTTACCCAATCGTAGCACGCCGATTTTAATAAAATTTTAGTATGATATAGGACTCGAAAAAATATTTTTTTATAGCGGCTGAGATTCATGTTGACGGGGTAAAAATAGCTTTCAAAGTTGGGGTGGAAAATCCTATTTTATTGAATATCTCCGAAAGTGTTAGGCCTTGATGAAATACGAAGAGGAGTCGTCGTCGACTTCAAGTTGCCCAGGTCCGAATTACATTAACCATCGCAATTGTTCAAAAATATAAGCAACGAATAAGATGTTTGTCAGTTTCGTGGCTCAGGCAATTGAAAACTGCTATTATAAAGGGACTCCGGACAATAGGTAGATACTTTCCAACCGTCAACAACTCGACTTACGGCCAAGGAGTCAGAGCCGCTTTATTACGCCTTGTATTTGGTAAACACGGAGGCTTCCGGCGTTCCGCATGCGAACTACTTAAAGTTTAACGCTCGCGGACTTTCCCGTGGTAGCCTTCTTCATAACGAACTTTCCCGCGGCGGACTTCACGCCCACGCGTATTCAGGATGAAAAATGACTGCTATGAAATCCATCATCGCCCCGAAAATTTAAATTTCAACAAATCAGAAAAATCTGTAAAATAAAAATATGTAAGATAAATTGAATTTGTCAAATAATTGAACATGGGAGCTACGAAGACAATTGGAACTGTTTAAATGGTTGCAAATGTTATTATTCATAGATTTATAGACAGTACGCATAGTGAAAAATGGCTGCTATGAAATCCATCACCAGCCCGAAAATTTAAATTTCAACAAATCGGAAAGATCTTTAAGATAAATTGAATTTGCCAAATAATTGAACACGACAGCGGCAGAGACAGTTTGAATTGTTTAAATCGTTGCAAATGTTATTATTCGTAGATTCATAGACATTACGCGTAATGAAAAATAGCTGCTACGAAATCCATCAGCAGCTCAAAAATTCAAATTTCTACGAGAAAACAGGAAAAATGACTAAAGTAAATTAAACGGGTGACAGAATTGAACGTAAAAGCACAAAAAATATTTTGAACAATTTAACGGGTTATTTTCAACAGTTTCACCGCACCCAAGAAATAAAAATATCAACAAAAAAAATTCTTTTTACCAGTTTACTGGCCGCCTAAACGAGTGTATTTTATTTTTGCAGATCGCCAACTCATCTCCCGCACTGTCGTCGCAAAAGTGGTTGATTCTCATGGCAGCACGGAGACTCGCAGCCCTCCTTACCGCAATTCTACAGCTTTGTTTATGTAAGTAAACCCCGGTGCGCCATTGAATTAGCGAGTTTCTGCGACCGGTGATCTCTCATCCTTACCGGGAAGAATTTCGCTCCTTTTCGCGCCAATAGTTTTATCCCTCGCTTATCAGACGGTAAGTGCCTCGATGCAATTCGAATAAAGAAGTCGGCACACAGTTGGAGAAACAAAGAACAATAATAACACGGCTAAACGATGGGAACGGGGACGGCTGAAAGAGAGGCAAATTGAAAGTTCGTGTACGCGATTCCATCAACTTCCGTGGGCTGACTTCCATGAGAAAACCGCAGATGCGCTGGGCACATTGAAAACCTACACGCGCTCTTCCCAGAGAAAAGTCAAACTTGATTTTGTCACTCGAACCGCGATATGGCGGACGAGATTATCGATTGATCGGAATCTCGGCCAGAAATTGAGCTCTGTTTATGTCGTTCGTTTGTCAGTTTCGAATTTCTTTGAAAACTACGAGCATTTAAAGTTCCTTCTGTTCTTTCTTATCTGTACTGTATATAAATTTAGTAATTGTAAATTCGAATACTGGAAGATTGAATATCGCGTAAAATAATACGTGGGAAATTAGGGGAGCTTTAACTCGTGATTCTGGCGAATCCTACTTTGTTTAAAAAATACAAGCCTTTGGACGTTCTCAATTTTTCTTATTTTCGTAAAGACAGATCATTCAAAATCAATATGTTCTCAGACAATATCAAAGGTTTTCCTCAAATTTAATATTGTATAATATAATTATATAGGATATTAGGGGAGGTTTAAGTCTTTATTTTGCCGAATTCCAATTTGTTAAAACTATACGCGCCTCTGAACAAATCAACCTTTTTAAAATCATTAAACGAACAATGAAATTTCTATTAGGCTGTTCCGTACAATTTACACAGGCTTTTTGATCTTTATTTTGCAGTCTACCAATGACCCCTTTAACACCGGAAATCCTCGAGAGAGAGAGAGAGAGAGAGAGAGAGAGAGAGAGAGAGAGAGAGAGAAAGAGAGATTTGTCTTTGACCCGTTTACCCCTCGCAGAAGACTTCTCGCGGATCGCGACATGTCCGAGAGCTGGTCCGGTTTCTTTCCCGAACAGGTTCCCCGGTAATTATATTCCGTTAAAAGCATGCTTGGTAAATCCTGAAATTCAGTTTCTCGCGATCGCTGAGGAAGGAGGAGAATATAAGTCGAGGAGGACACGGGGACGCAGATTTATCCGGCATAACTAAGTAGCGGCGTGGCGAATAGCTTTTTAACCGTTCCTATCAGTCTAAAAAGCCTTGAGGTTCTGTTACTTACCGGGAGAGGCCGCTATTCAGTCCGAGGGGCCGCGTGCCCAACTAAATCACACCGGATTTAAGTGGATTCTACAAACTCCCCTACACCCGACTACCACGATGTATTGCCCTTGTAGGGTAGTTGCGGCGCCATTCTACCGCAACGCGGATATACTCAGCTAAGAGATTCGAGCTGGAGGCCGCACCGCCACCCCCACGCCGCACCCTGTTACTTCCGTCGGATCTTATGAACGCGTCAACAATAAACCGAGTTCCTCAGTTAATTCGATTCCCGTGCCCTCGGCTAACATCGATCTTCAGCCGGTCTCTGTTTTTATGCTGATCCTTCATTATTACTTTACGACCAGTTCGTTTGCCGATTTTAACACTAACCCTTCTTCTTCTCCCCGGCTGGAAGCGTAGCGGTCATTGACATTGTTTCGAACGGATATCTACATTTCTCTTTACCACGCAAATATATTAACTCGCCGTGTTGTTTGTTGTATGCGTCAAATCTTCTAATCGAATTCCAAACCACTACGAGATAGAGACTTGAAACATTAAACATAGATCGTAACTGGATGACAATATAGTAAAAAAAACTAGTAGGGCCTGCAACTATTAATGTCTTTTATTTTGTGTGTGACACACAAAAAACTTCCCGATTCGTTAGTTGCAGTATATTATTATCATTATTTATTTAGTGTACGTTTTAAGAAGATTATACGTTTTCAGGGAAATTCAATAGTTTTCTACTTATCAATATGTTTGCTATATGGCGTCGCATTAAACCAACATCGTAGGCTCATTGCTCGCTTGGTTCCTTGTTATAGCATACTAATGTTGCAAAATAAATTGTCTTAATTCATTTTTCGCAAACGATGCAATTTCTCATTATCCGGGTTTGCAGTATTGATCTTGGTTTTCTTCGATACTGTTTATTTGAATTGTCCCAAAATATATAAACCGCTCAATTTTGAAACTCTGCTCAGTGCTACATACAACATTTGTAAATTTGGGATAATTTTCAATTATTGTAAGTAACATTAGCATTAATTGCTTGAATTTTTAAAAAAATGAATTTTTAAAAAAAATTAAAAAAAAAATTTTTTATTTTTTTTTATGTAATTACGTTTGTTTCTTCGGTGGACAATTTCCGTCCTCTCGTGTAAATTGCATTGTTGAATGAATTTCTTTCGAAAAAAACTATAAAAACTAAAAAAACTACAAAACTACTGGACCAAAGTGGACCAAATTCTAATCAGCTCTAAGTTACAGTGGGGCACATCGATTGCATCATTCATCATTCTGGTCGCATTGTTTTTTTCCAGAAACTACTGTACTTTTTCAGAAAACGTTTACGAAAAATTTGATAACGTACAAACAGGCATATGCACACATACACACACACAAACATTTTGATAAAAATAGTCTAAAATGACTCCAATGACCATGAAGACGTGAAGAACTATTAAAAAATCGATTTTCGATTTTCGAGGTCATTACAGTAACTTCCCTATAAAATCGGGAAGTTAACATATTTTTTCTTTATTTAAAAAACATCAAGGTGACCTTGAATTTTCCTCCACCGCTCTACCTAAAATAGATGATCTCAAGTCAAATCTAGGAGAAAACAACATTAGAAACGTCCTCCTCTTTTTTAAATAAATTGATTTATACAAACTATTGTAAATTCACCTTTGTATAAAACACTTTTGATTGTAAATTATGTGGTCATTAATGACCTAGTTGCTAATGCGACCACATTAAAAGAAAACAATTACTATTACATAATGTAGCTCGTCATACTAAACTATAGGAACACTTTTTCGATAACGACAACTGCTTTCGAGATATCCTGCTGATCTCGATACAGCGGGACACCCTGTATACATATAGGGTAAGCTTTTAATTTTGATAGACTACTCCTGGAGACGCGGATCAGCTTTACTTTGCCACCGAGCGTAAAAGAATACGGAAAATTCAGTACAGTATTAGCAATAGTTTTTTGCGAATATCTCGAAAACTAAAAGCGACTCCCCTATATTGTAAAAGGAAAAAGTTGTTCAAAATGCATTGCTGCATAACATACTTAAATTACATCAAAATCGGAGTATAGTGACCCTTTCGCGATAATTAACGAAAATTCAATAGAGTATTAGCAATACTTTTTTGCGAATATCTCGAAAACTAAAAGCGACTCCCCTATATTGTAAAAGGAAAAAGTTGTTCAAAATGCATTGCTACATAACATATTTAAACTTCCAGCAAAATCAGAGAATAGTGGTACTTCCGAATAATTACCCGGCAGTCTAATAATACATGTATTATTATTTACCCAGTACCAATTATCCAGATCTGGGAACCAATTACCCAGATATTACCCTGCAGGGTGTCCCAAAATTCGTGTACTTCCCGGAAATGGGAGGTTCCTTGTGTCATTTAAAGCGACATTTTCCTTTACAAAAATGACGCCGGCGGCTTTGTTTAGAAGTTATTAACGAAAAACACGGACCAATCACAGTGCGGCTAGAGCAAACAAAGTCCGACTCAGCGACAGGTCCCGCTTAGCGTGGCGGCGCCATTGGCCGAGCTAGAATCAATCCGCTGTAGCCGCGCTCTGATTGGTCAGTGTTTTTTGTTAATTACTCTTAAACAAAGCCGCTGGCGTCATTTTTGTAAAGGAAAACGTCGCTTCAAATGACCCAAGGAACCTCCCATTTCCGGGAAGTACACGAATTTTGGGACACCCTGTATAGATATGGACATTGGAATCGTCCTTTTCATAGTAGTTTTCTCGGATATTATTTTTGGGGGAAGGGCATCAGGTGATTACCATGCAAGTGCGTCAGGCGAACGACGCAGCTGCGAATCAGGTTCACGTGAGGCGAAATTATGACAGGGTCGGATGATTTACGCGACCATGAAAAATTACGTTTAAATGTCCGTTTTGCTAGGCAATGGTGGAAGGCGCGCGGGGGTGGTTAACGCGCGGAAGTTCGCAAGTCAAGTCGTCTGGTAACCCGTCAGCAGCGAGCCGACCAGCAAGTTTCTCGTAAAATTTACGAGCTCCTTGAGTTTGCAAAAATCCTTTATATCGCGCCGCCAGAATCGCCGCAAATGGAGATACCGCTGCCACATGCGGATAGTTGAATGACCGACACCTCGACCCGTCACCCACCGCCGATCACCTGCGGAAATGCCCGGGTTCGTTTCGATTTCGATATCGCTGTGTGACAGACGCTTGATTGATCGTAATTTTCGCGGAAGGGAACGAAAGTACGAACAACGTTGCAATATCGTGTAGATTTTAATACCCCGGACACGAAACTGTAATGGTTTTTCTGTTCGCTGTGGCCAGATTTTGAACAAATTCGATTTCCTAAGGAAAGTGACAGCAGAGTTGGCCAACAATCGATTAAAATTTTAATCATGATTGATTGTTTAATGCGTAAAATTAAAAAATAAGAAAAGAAGTTGTCGAAAAATCATACGTTCTATCCATAAATTGTAATATGAAGGGAGAGGGAGGGAGACAGAGAGGGGATGGAGAATCATTAATCAATTATCGGATTAACGACAAAAGTAGAAATTTAATCGTCAACCAAAATTAACGATTAAACTACGAGATTAATTGTTAACTGCGATTAACGATTGAATTAGAAAAGTCGAATTAATCGGCAATTAATTTTTTGCCCAGCTCTGAAGTGACATGTCGCTACACCTGCGTCGCGTCGCCACGAGCACAACGAGTTTTGTGTTTCATGGAGGGTGGCTATGGAATTCCATGCACGGTTATGGAAAAATATAAAAATGGAGAAAGATTCATAGATTCAGCCCGGGGATACACCATACCTTATTTCTCGTGGAAATCCGTCGCGGAGAATTTTCTATGAATTTTGTTTAAATATACTCTTCTATACGCGAAGGTTAGCGTAAACTGCACGAAGCCACGTAGCATAACTATCGAATTAGATAGTGAGCGTAAACTAGGATGAGCCCCCCTAGTCACGGTGTGATCACAGTTCACTCATAATATGGCTAAACACTGCGTCGAAACGTAATTGAACCGTGAACAGTCACAGCGACTTTGACGAGCGTGCAACACCGTTCCACTGTTTCGTCGCAGTATCGTATTACGAACGATCGATTCCCATTATTTCCCGATACACTACAATTCCCATGATCATTCGAACAACAAAAAGGTCATTTGATTAATCGGTCTACTACGCAATCCAAACATTTCTTTCAGCATCCGAAACGCACTGAGTTGACGCACTTTTTAAAACCTCCACGAAAAACTGTCGAACCATTTACGGCTGAAAGTTACATCATTTTAATATTCAAGCGAGACACCCTGTATAACAATGTTCAACAAATTTAAACTTTTTTCATGTTTCCATATAACTGTTGGCTGGATCTTATAGAGTTTTACACACTGACTCTGAATCTGGTCTTCATTTTTCTCCTACACTCACAGTTTTTGAGAAATTTGAAAAAAAACATATCTTTCTACTTTGAACTTTTGTGATGTTATTATGAAAGATATTGTATTGTTCTTTACATCAGAAGATTCTCTAGACTTTCCCGAATTCAGTGATGTGCAATACTGATACGTTGTGATTGTTTTAACATGTTTAAACAATCATTAATGACGGAGAGGCACCACTTTTGCACCGTTTTTTACTGATATTTTTTAATGTATCAGAAAAAAATAAGGGTCCAGCAGAAAATCGAATTAGACCACGCGATAGAACAGACTTTTATCTTGCGAAACCACCCTGCCAAGTTGCGAACGTTGACGTTTTTACCGAACGACAAAGCAAAATATCATCGCGGAACACGAGTCGCCGCCAGTGACGCTCACCACTAGAGCGGACATCAGCCTCGCCGTATTTTGTAGAACACTCGCTCTAGTGGAGCGTATAGCTTACTATTGCACATCACTGGATTAGGGAAAGTCTAGAGAATCTTTTGCTGTAAAGAACAATACAATATCTTATGTAATAACATCACAATATTTGCTCATAATCAAAAAGTACGGCCTCCTCGAAATTAGCCCCCCACTTGTTGAATTAAACAATTTCAACAATTGTGCTAGGTTTGTGCTATATTGTGCCCGAATATTATCACTATAATATGAAAAATAAGATGAAAAATTGAGAAACACGATTTTATGAGTAGCCCCCCACTTTTCATTTTTTTCAATTTTTTCAATTGTACTAAGTTGTGCTAAGTTATGCTAAGTTGTGCTAAGATTGTGCTCAAGTATTA
>CM052344.1:12184090-12272949 GCA_028455595.1 Lasioglossum vierecki | reverse complement strand
TAATACTTGAGCACAATCTTAGCACAACTTAGCATAACTTAGCACAATTGAAAAAATTGAAAAAAATGAAAAGTGGGGGACTACTCAAAAAATCGTTTTTCTCAATTTTTCATCTTATTTTTCATATTATAGTGATAATATTCGGCCACAATATAGCACAAACCTAGCACAATTTAGCACAATTGTTGAAATTGTTTAATTCAACAAGTGGGGGGCTAACTGCTAGGAGGTAAAAATACGTCTTTTTTCAAATTCAAATTTCTGAAAAACTGTGCGTGTAGGAGAATAATTAAGGCCAGAGTTGGAATCAGCGCGAAGAACTATATAAGATCCAGCCAACAGTTGTATAGAAACATTTTTGTTGCTGGTCAGTGTAATTGATCGACTACAATTAAATACAGAATTTTTTAGTGTCAAAAACGACACTGCAGCAACCTCTAAATGCGATGCACAGGAAGAACGAAGAGAGGCGAAAAAAAGAAAAGAGAAAGAAAAAGAAAAGTATGGCAGTCTCTTCGAGTTGGCAGATTATGCTAACGAGACAATCCCCACGGCACGCCGGGAGCACAACCAACGGTTTATTTTATTTTTCCAGGTTCGGTGAAGTTTTGTTCCTTTTCTCCCCCCGCCCTCTGTTTGGAATAGCTAAGTATTATTTAGGAATAAGTTTATAAAAATGCGTTCCCGGTTGACAGTTGTTTCGGTTCGGAGCTGCATTAGCAATGAATTTATGATCCCATGCCATTGCAGTCACCATTGGCACACCTCGAGGATAGAAATACCAATAGGATTCGAGAAATCCTCTGTGTAAGACGTAAAAAGGATGATCTCTTTTATCATAGGACCCCAGGCGTAACTCTAGAAGGATTTCTATGCGAATAGTAAAACGCTCGCGAACAGCATATAAATTTTTACCATTTTTCTTGAACACTTTTATGCCGCTGTTATATTGCTTTACCTTTCCCATTGGTTTTTAAATCGCCAAGTCGAACAGAAGGCATTTCTATCAAATACCTATGCCAACCGATGACTTAATTGGCCGAGGAATATTAAAAAATTGCTACTTCTGTTATCGGAACCCCCCTTATTGAAATTTTTTTTTTAATCGCAATTGATTACTTTGCAGTGTATTTTTTAAACGAATTGGAAATGAGCGAAATGATGACACAAATCCCCCAGAATATTTAATGCACCAAACCATTCAACAATTCGTTTTAAGCAGAAGATTCGTTTTAATGCCAGCTGGAATAGGTGATTTATTTCGAATTACCCGGTAGAATTTTGCAAAAGAGCTTGACGGTATTATATTTTCTATCTGTATTATATTACTGTAGATTCGAGACAGCTGCATTTGGAGTAGGAGAATATCTTCCTGTCCCAATTTTCATTTGCCGAGGCAAGTACAGTGACGTGGATTGACGTGATTTAGAGGAAGAAAAACTTGCATTACCAGGCCGGCTCGCGTCTCAGCTCTAACTTCTATCTATTGGTGGGATTCCACGTTTAAGCCAAAATCAATAGGCGCGTGCTCCGATCTGATAAGTATCCTGAAGAGGGGTATTCTTTCCTTCTCCTCCGACAAGAATCCACTTTCTTTCTATGTAGACGTGCGGTATGGGCTCTGTGAACTTGAAACGCGAACCTGCTCTCGCTCTCCCATCACTGTGATTCACACCCACGCGCGCCCTGCGTGCACACACTCACACACGGACCATGAAATGAAATTCCAACCACTCAACATTTCCAATAAAATATTTCTCTCGATTTTTAGAACTCATTTGCCGGTTCTCTGAAGGCTTTTATTCTTAACACTGTATTTACAGTGCGCCGAAAGTAACTCGGATTTAATCGGAATTTGACAAAGAAATTAATTTATTACATAAATTCACCGTGAACACACAATAATTTCTACCTTGAGATTCGAATTGCATTAAATAGGAGAGAAAAGAAATGCGCCTCTGTAATCTCGATAATCGAAATTTTTTTGAATTTTGAAACTCATTTATTTCAAGAATTGATAAATAAATTTTTATGAATTCGGTAGCTCCGGTGTTAAAAATGTGTGGATTTATAATTGTTAATATTTCTGCGCTTGGAATTTCGGGGGAAGGGAAGAATTTTCGTAGGAAATGTAAATTATTGTAACTTCGTGAAATATAATTAAATAATAATCTACCTAGGCTGATTTTCAATCTTGAAGTCTCTATTTCCAACACGGCTGAGTTAATTTTTTTTCAAAACGTATTGTAGGTGTTGTATTCGAAACATTTTGTAACGGTAAGAGATCAAAAAAAAAGAAGACAGAGTTTTCTATCGTGAGAATTTCAAATTTAAGCCCCGTAACGACACTCTGGGGTTACTGGCGGCACCATGAAATTTGAATCTTGTCTACAGACGAAGACTTGTTTACCATGCATTTCAAAATAATTCAAAACAACATCGAAAGTTTTTCTTACGTAAGGCCCGCGATGTACATTGTACAGGAATATTATTAATTTCAATTATTCAGATCGATGTGTGGTCGTTTTTTTCTCGTCTAGGTAATTAAGAAAGGACAAAGAAATCTGTCAAAAAAATCGAACAGCAAAGTGTTAACACTACGAATTTCGTGTAGTCAAAAAATATGAAAACAAAGTCAAAATATTGCTTAGTGCTCTCTAAAAAAGTCTTTTATTCTACAGTATTTTTATGCAGAAGAAAATGTTACCTTTACTATATTTTATTGGGCAAACAGAGTTGCACATCCCATTAAGAATTGACAGCAGTTGGTAATTATAAAATTGGATATCGAGTTCTGACTATTCGGTTCACATCGATAGATAATTTTGTAGCAATATCCCGACCGCATATCAGGTCCAGCACAGAATAAAGAAACGGGGTTATTTATAAATTATCAGTGAGTTAGGGTAGGCGAGAGGCCATGGTACGTCGATAAACCTAAGGAAATGTCGGCCGAGCGTTTTAAGCTTTCATCATGGTCGAACAATTGGGGGGGGGGTTCTGTTCGTTGTTCGAACCCGTAACAAAAGTCTTCGAAATATCTGAGCGTAGCCTTTGGCGAGAATCTGTATTTACAGAAAAGATTCCACGGGTGGCACACGGGAGTTCGTCGCACGTGATGCAACTTCCACTGGCCGTACTTTGTCTTTCACGAGCGCCGAGACAACCCTTCGGCCCCTTCTCCACTCCTGTTTTCATCCCCGCAACCCCCGGAATTCACGGAATTTTCCGAGTTAGCACGGAGCCACCGTGATCTGAAAATCCAGATAGATATTCGACCGACTCCCATAGAAAACTCTATGTAATTTCGTTAGCCCTCGGCCACTCTCTGCAATCTCCACCTCTTCCTTAATAAAACCAGGTTTATTTCAAGGAAAATCACTTTCTTACTTCCTTTTTTTTAGAAATTCTTGTATTTCTCGTAATTATTAACTTTCTTCAACAATGATTAACGCTTGCCAGACATAGCTGCATAAAAAATCCTAGCATTCCCATCCATATAAATCAAATCGTACGTCAAGGACTTATGAAGGTGAACCTTCATTTTTTGAATTATTAGTTCTTTTTTTAGGTGGCGTCCACCTCGCTTTTTTCGAAATTGTTATATGTCACACTATTATTAACTTTCATCAACAATGATAAACGCTTCGAGGACATTGTTGCGTACGAGATCCTAGGATTCCCACCCATCTTTGCAATATAAATCAAAGCATACGTCAAGGATTTATGAAGGTTAACATTGATTTTGTAAATTATTAGTTTTTTTTGTAAATGGAAGCGTCAAGGACTTAAGTATATTTATATGTTTGGGACTTATATATTTTCTTATGCAGCGATCGATGCAACTTATTCTCTATAAAAAAAATATTAACCTATATGTCAAAAAATGATTAGTTATTTTAATTTGTGGCCCCATTTAAAAAAAATCAAAGAAACCAATAATATTAGGATGTCCGTCTTTCTCGAAACTAATTTTTCAACTGAATTTTTTATCTTTGAATTTGAATTTGAATTTACAAATACACGAGAAATTTTTGTTCCAACCCAATAAACTTGTAATTTTGAAACGTCGATACTCCGTAGAGAAATAGTAAAGAGAAAAGAAAGAAAATTTTGAAAAACTGTCGGAGACAAAAAGAATCGTGTACAGAGGTAAATTGTACAGTTGGAAATATCGAGTTCGACTTTACAAGCAACTCTGCCAAAAAAATGGACGATCAGCTGAGAGAAATTCGTGCGAGAAATTTTCATGAAAAAATAAATTGTAGTCGAGATCCATCAAAATGATAAGATCCGGCTCCAGGATTAAAATTTTCCCGTTTTCTTCACTGGGGAAGCAAGGCGAACGTTCCGAAGCGAGCAAGATTAGAGTGATCGTAAAATTTCTAGCATAAGAACGGTGCTTCAACAACCAGATTACGACTGCAGGACTCAAGAATTTTCCATTTATCGCCTTTCTTGCATGAACGCATAGAAGAATTCGATACGGGAATATGGGTGAATTGGGTATGCTCTTTTTCTCCTTTCTTTTCTTACTTTATCTCTGTCGGTCCCGCGGTAGAGTGGTAGACGGCTCCCCTCCCCTCGCGGGGGTGGAATCTCCTTCTGCAGGAAGCTTGAATATGTAATCGACAGTACTGCTTATTCATGCATGTATATCGACGGAAAATCGTCCGCGCTGGAATGCGTTCCCTCGGGGATTCGTTACTGATTTCCCACAGCGATTTTAGTTACTATGAAAGCCATTCTTTCTTCGGCGTATCCATTCATTAAAATCACTAGATCGATGAGAGTACACTCGCAGTGGAAACTTACTGTAATGGTCATTTTTCTCTAGTACCCTTATGGGGATAATGTAACCCCTAGAAATAACTAGAATATTACTAGATTTAAGGGGGTACGGTACCCTCTGAATATTACTAGAATATTGCTAGAAAAACAAGTTAAAACAGTGTTTGCGGGAACAGGTGTTTGTCCTTGTACGAGCATGTTACGAGCTGTGTGAGGGCTCATTCTAAAGAGGAAGATTTAAGAGGAGATTATGTTTATCTATATATATAAAAATGGATGTTTGTATATATATATATATATATATATATATGATTAATAGACTTCGAAACTGTTTGACCGATTAACATGAAACTTGGCACGTATATGTATTTTTTCATGGAGAAGGTTTATACGCTATTCAGTTTGTTGTAACTCGCCGCTGTAGATGGCGCTGCTTTACATCAAATTCTATACCGTTGAACCTATCGTTATGAAAATTTGTAGTCACAGGTATTTGAGCACGAGGAATATTTTCGCGCTAACCACTTTGTTGTAACTCACCATCATATTGACGACAAAACAGAATAATTTATGATTTTTAATGTCCTTTAATAATGAATACTGTTATGGACTGTTTCTGTTGCGCTGGCTTACGTGCGAGAGCAAGTCCAACTTATCTTTTTTTTTCGCCCTCCTTTGGCCACGTTTCTGATTATAAATTTTGAACAAATGTAATTTTTCGAATGCGGTTTGCACGAAAACCTTCCCGAAGAAACACCGCGTCTCACAGTTCAAACTGCAGATTTCTACGTTCTGCCGTTCTCAAATGATGCCGTCACAAACAGACCAAATAGGACTTTTTCGCCCTCTTTTGGGCACGTTTCTGCTTATAACTTCTGACTGGTAGCACTTATGTTCAATTTGAGAGAGGGAGGGAGAGAGACAGGGAGAGAGAGGGAGGAAAAGAGAGATAGTGAGAAAGAGAGAGAGAGAGAGAACTAGAGAGCAATGCGAAAAGCGAAATGGAATTGAACGAAATAGATTATCACAAACACGTTCAGCATGTACATAGTTTTAAAAATACTGTGCCACAGCAACGCGTGGCGGGGGAAAGCTAGTATCTAATAATATGAGCGTCCAAACTGGGGAAAAAAATCGAGAAAACCACCCTCAGATTCTAGTACAGATGTTGGAAACATTGATAAATACCCAATAATAGGGGTTACATTGCCCCTTTAATAACTTTATGGAAAAAAGCATTGTTCTACAATCTATTAGAGTCCTACCGAGCTCAGGCTTTTATTCAAACATTTTCTGAACTTGTGTTTTAGGTCAAAAAGCTCCGGAAGAATTGCCAGAGTTTTTAGCTCCTCTAGAGAATCACACGGTGACCCAGGGCCGCGACGTATTTTTTACGTGCATTGTCAATCATCTGCAACCATACAAGGTAATCATGAGAAAAATCCTCTAAAAATAATGTTTAAAATACAAATGTGCATTGTGAATTTATAAAGTGATTTTCAAGTCATTTTGAACTTGTTAAAATAATTAAACAAAACTAATGCGCATTATCAATTTACAGAGTAATCTTCAGTTCATTTTAAACTTATCAAAATAATAAAACAAAACTAATGTGTATTACAAAATTCAATGAGAGATCTTTAGGTGATTTTGACCTTGTTAAAATAATTAAACAAAATTAATGTGCATTGTAATTAAATAACAAGAGTACTCTTCAGGTCATTTCAAAGTTGTTTGCAGTAACTGTTCTTCTTTAGATACAGAAGTTGCTTAATCGAGAGTAATGTAAATTTCGGGCATGAAAAAATGAAATACATTTTTTTTCCTCCGATTTTGCACGAAAATTGAAATTTAATTATACGAAAACTAAACGCGATCATATACCGGTTCGAAGCGAGTCAAACGTTTAAATGGCAAAGAAAAAAGTCCGCATTTTTACTTGCACACACGGTCCTCTCTCTAAGCGGGCATTTAATGAAAGTTTACTCGAGAAAACATTCAAAGGATCAAACGGACGAATTTTCAATTCTGCTAAGCCCACGGAGTCGCAGAAAATTGTGTTTGGGCTCTTATCACTAGCATGTTCGACTGCTTCGAAAACCTAGGAATTTCACAGATTACAAAAACTTTCAAGGAAATTCCTGGCTCGTTTAAAATAATTTTTCACAAGAAAAAGAAATTTTAAAGAGTTATAAAAATACAATAAATATAAAAGCCAAATTTTATAAAAACTCATTCAATTTTTCTTGCAAGGAAATGGAAAATATAACAAGAAATGTATAATTCTTGACAATTATTTTTCTGTTGTTCGCAGGAAAATGAAAATTATAACAAAATCACTTTAAATGTTCCCGCCACATTCAGACCCCGAATACTAATAGTAACAAATGAACAGTATAGTATCCAGGGTGGTCATTTTATCTGAAGAAATTTAAATATCTCGAGAACTATGGATCGGATCAAAACAAGTGGGTAATGAAAGTTGTTCGTCGCGAAGTGGGTCATCCAAAAATACCAAACTCGACCCCCCACCCCCACCTCTTGGGGTGGGGAAGGTAAAAAACTTAAATGGGAACCCCCATTTTTGCTTGCAGATTTGGATTCTCCAGAAAAAAATACACAAATTTGGCCTAGGAGTTTTCGCATTTTAATTCACAGATGGCGCTGTAAGGAGAAAAATCAAAATAGGTAAAAAAACGTTGGAAATTGGGCACATCTCGAGAAATACACATCAGATCAGAAAAATAAAAGTAGACGCATTTGAAATTTTTAAAAATGCTATTCAATAACACCATAATTGACCCTCCACCTCCACCTGCTGAAGGTGGGATCAATATTGATAAACAAACCAATTAAGTTTTCCAACTGCTTTCGATTGCAACGACATCTGTCAAAGAAATTACACCAATAATATCCAATCAATGGAGAACTAAAATTTTCTATAAAAACGGTTTTCCATTGAAGATTTTGAAAAAATTCTCTCTCTCATCATCAGCAGGTGGGAGTGGGGGGTCAATTATGGTGTTATTGAATAGCATTTTTTAAAATATCAAATACGTCTACTATTATTTTTATGATTTGATATGTATTTCTCGAGATGTCCCCAATTTTCAACGTTTTTTTACCCATTTTAATTTTTATCCATTACAGCGCCATCTGTGAACTAAAATGCAAAAACTCCTAGGTCAAATTTGTGTATTTTTTTCTAGAAAATCCAAATCTGCAATAAAAATGGGGGATCCATTTAAGTTTTGTACAGTTTTTATTATTTTTTTCAAGACGAACAACTTTACAACATTACCCACTTGTTTTTATCCGATGCATAGTTCTCGAGATATTTATAACCTGGTAGAGCTGGCTATAAAAACCTAAAAGGGATCATGAAAATGGAAATTAATTCTTCCTGTATTAAACATTTTATTATTATTGAGATTGTATAATTTTTTTATTTAGATTACATTGTTTCTTTGTTAGGTTATGCAAAAGCTTTAAAAGATTTACAGTTGGTACTCGATCGTCCTAAAACGGCGCGGGAAAGAGTTTCAGTTTGAAATTCTTTCGCGGTTAATTGAACAGAATGGAATTAATGGGAAGATTATAAAAATGTTGAAATGGATTTCTCAGGTGGCCTGGATAAAGTCTGATTCGAGAGCGATCCTGGCAATTCACAAGCAGCTAGTGGCGCACAACCCGCGTCTTTCAGTCACGCATAATGGACACAACACGTGGAAACTGCACGTGATGAACGTTCAAAAGAATGATTCGGGTGCTTATATGTGCCAGGTGAACACGGACCCCATGAGGAGTCAGGTAAGCAGTTCATAAGAATTCATCAAAATTTATTTAACAGTTATTGAAATAAATAGGCTTGAAAATTCAAAAAATTACGACTATTCAGATTACAGAGACGCATTTATTTTTTCGTTTATTAAACGTAATTCGAATCTGAAGGTAAAAATTATTTTGTTCACGGCGAATTTTGAAAAATAACGTATCATTTTTTAGAAATTATTATTGCATGTTGCAACGTAATTGAAGGGATAATTCTTCAAGATCATATAAAATTATATAAAAAATAAGAACATAAAAATGGAGATTTTGAACTTACTTTTAATTTCAAACAACCTGTTATTGTTTTGGAGGGAATTCGATGGGCACAATTGTAAAAAGCTGCAATTCCAGTGAGTGCACCTTGCACTCGGTGCACACGATGCGAATCACAAAGTTGTCTGCAACCAACTTTCCATTTACTTTGATCCGAAGCATCCGCTGTTGTGGCTATTTATTTTGCAGAAGTTTCTGCTCGATACCATACCAACAACTTTTTCGTCAATGGGCAACGTTTGTGGACCTTGTTTGACATTGATTCGCCTTGAGTACCGAGTGAACAGTGATCGTAGTAACAAGTGTATGAATTATACATAGACAATATCATTTACGACATCGTGAACTATTGTGAACTATTATAATAAAGTTTCTAATATAAAGTGTGTATAGATTTCCATGAAAAAGTTTTAAAAAAATTAATTCTTATAACTTGTGACACACACACAATGCGATTTCCTTATTTTGTATAATACATAATTGACGTTTTAACATTCTTATAAGGTATAACTAATCTTTTTAATATTCACTCGTGCGCGAAGAAGAAGAAATTTTAGAGACCGGTTTCTGGGAAACGATCTAAGTAGAGTATAATGCATACATAAGTATCAAAGTAGAATATCCTGGTTGGACCAAAACAGGAGGTTAACAGGACATCATATATCGAGGTTTGCGGTATCGCTACCGGCATACTCGTGCATTTATTGTGGCCGAAATAGCTGCGTCGCATTACATGCATTAGGCTACGAGGTCATACTCAGCTCGTGCGCCATGTTGTTACCTACGTACCGGTAAACTGACCAATATTTTATACGGAAATAGTTCGAACGATAATCATTTGCATGGTACAGGTATTCCCGCGTGATTGAATTTCAAACTTCATTTAATTATATAATTAATTAGATAGATACTTCCATTTAATTATTGATTAATCATATCCAACACCAAATCCTCTCGATGTGGCTTCTGCTACAGAAATGTTCGTGATACTACAATAATTAGTTTCAAGTAGTACCAACAATCATCGGAGTATCCAAAATTATTTATTAATAAAAAGCAATGGTAATTATGGCGAAAGGGTCACTGTACTACGATATCAATATACAATTCAAATATGTTATGCAACAATGCATTTTGAACAACTTTTTCCTTTTCCAATATAGGGGGGTTGCTTTTAGTTTTCGAGATATTCGTAAAAAACTAGTTATAATACTGTATTGAATTTTCGGTAATTATTACGAAAGGATCACTGTACTCCGATTTTGATGAAATTTAAATATGTTGTGCAACAACGCACTGTGAACAACTTTTCCCTTTTCCAATATAGGGGGGTTGCTTTTAGTTTTCGAGATATTCGCAAAAAATTATTGGTAATACTGTATTGAATTTTCTCTATTCTTATACGCTCCGTGGCAATAATATTTTAAAATTGTAAATTCGATGCAAAACTGAAAAATGTTGAAATTAAAAATTGTCAAATTTTAAAGTTGAAAATTGTCAAATTGTAAAATTCCAAAGCAGCAAATAGTAAAACTGTAAAATTCTAAGGTTGCAAATTTGCGTTACGTTGCCACGGAGCGTGCGAGAATACGAAAAATTCAATACAGTATTATTAATAATTTTTTGAAAATATCTCGAAAACTAAAGGCGACCCCCCTATATTGGAAAAGGAAAAAGTTTCTTAAAATGTCGAAATCTATAAAATATTTAATTTGCGTCAAAATTGGAGTACAGAAAAAATAAGACGATATTAGGATTTCCACGTTAGAAAGTTGATTCGCACTTATTTGTCTGTCGATTTTCACAGAGCATTTCGTCGCGAATCAATTGGAATGGAATTAAGAAGTAATTAAAGGCAGAGGTCGATGGCGTTGCCTATAAGTAACTATCCTTTTTCCACGGGGTAGCAAGACGCTCTTCGAGGTACTTTCGTCTGAATTAATTGTGTAGAGTAACTGCGTAGAGAAACTGCATTACGCGAGGACTGGCCGGAAAGTGCAAAGGGTTGCGAGTGTTTCGTTCTAGAGCGGAAAATTATACTTGGCCCGGTGTGAATGCGTGCACCCTCCGTGTACGCTGCAGAGTGTAGAGTCTCGAGCACAGACAGCGAGTCATTTTAATAATCGGTGTGCATCCGAACGTGACGTCACATCTCGCGGTGATAATTGCACGGACAGCTGAACAGAGCGGATATTCTTTTTTTATGCTGATTGTTTCGACGAAATAAACACGCGTGGTAACGCCTACAAGCAACCCGAGACTCAAATTGTGTAAATTTAAGCATCAAACACACTGTGAAATTCTTTTATTTTAAAAGCGACAAAATCAAAAACAGTTCTGAGCATCGATCGCAATGAAGAAGAATTTTGTAAGTGACGATTTCGCCTTTGAAAAACTTTTTAAAGTATTGAACAATCGAATTCCTCAAATAGACTGGAATTGTTCACCATTCTATATTTCATCTTTCTATTTGTATCGTGAATAAAGAAAATTAAGGCTGATAAACCGTTCAGAAATTTTTTTAAACATTGTAGAAAGTCTCTAGATTTTAAAAAATAACAAATACTCGACTCTTTCGCGATTTAAACAATTTTTCACGTGAAATCCACCTTACCTTATCAGACACCCTGTAGATAAGGGAATTCTTACGTTCGAACGTAAGATTCGAAAGTGTAAACTGCGGCTTCGTGGTATTATATACAGGCTGTCCCAGAACTGTACTTCCTTGAAAGGGGTGATGCCTGAGGCGATTCGTAGTAACTTTTTCCTTTGCGAAAATGTTCTCCGCTGTTTCATTAAGGAGTTACTAACGAAAAACACTCGGCGATTCTCGATTCCCGCTCGGCGACAGATTTCGCTGAGCGATGCGTTGGCATTGAGCGAATCGGAATCTGCCTCCCTATTGCCCCGCCCTAATTGGTTTGTGTTTTTCGCGAATAACTCGTTAACGAAGCTGCCGAGAATATTTTCGCAAAGGAGAAAGTTACCTCAAAATCACCTCAGGAATCACCCCTATCAAGGAAGTACAACATTTTTCATTATTATATATATATATACATAACATACATATATTATACATGGTGTGGGTTCTAGGTTTGCAAGGTCGCGGTCATGTAATACCTAACACAAATACACCAGGATTAAGGACGGTATCCTGCTTGCGGACCTAAGCACATGCACACCTAGCTTGTATAGAATTAACGGACTAAAGTTTCGAGAATCCAGTTAACATGTTACGATCCAAGCGCCGTACTCGAGATAAGACAACGATTGGATTAAAGTGATTCGATCGTAGCACACGCTTTATGTCTCTTCGATCTTCGAATATTCTGTTTGATTTGTCCATGTTTGTTCGGGGCTCCATCCGCGATCAAAAAATAAAAATAGTTTGAATGAAGAAATTAAAAGAAATATAAATAATAGAAAAATTCTTTGTTGTGTATGTTTCAGAAAGGGTACATGGAAGTGTTGATACCTCCGGATATAGTGGACGATGAGTCTGCTAAAGGTATGATAACCCCTGAAGGCGGTAATACAAAGTTGAAATGCGTTGCCACTGGCTCACCTCAACCTACGGTCACGTGGAGACGTGAGGATGGACAGAAGATTATTCTTAGGGAGGATGGACAGAGAAGAGGTAACAATTCTTGAATTGCATGCCAGTTAATTAATAAAATAGTAAGAAATATTCTAAAAAAAGTAATGAAATAACACGTGTTACTTGTTACTTGTTACATTATCATTATTATGTACAATATGACGTATGTACACCATGTTAAACGTTCAATTGTACAATTCACATTGCACATTGTATTACACGTTACATTGCACATCACATTAGGCATTGTGAAGTTTAATAGGATATATGTTAAGCAGGTGACCTTGTGTCTCTATAAAAAAAAATGACAGTAAAACAACAATTTTGTTCGATGTCGTATGAGTCCGATTTTACCATTCAACTTAGTCCTCAAGACATTTAATGTATTTTGATGTACTTTGAAAACAACAAAGATATTTGAGGTGATAACGTTAGGTGACTCACTCTGTATATTACATGCTGTATACTGTATTTTATAGGTTACATGTTGCACATTATACAAATATAACACTTGGAATGATACGGTAACATTGTTTGCATTAAATATTACACGTATCTTGCACGCAACATGTTACATATTAATATTGTATATGGTCCGTTACATGTTACACATTAAATATTACACGCGTATTCCACGGTCCATATTAAACATTACGTTCTACACGTTTCACATTACATATTACATAACATTACATGTGAAACGTTCCGTTCGTTTCTATTAACCGGTGAGATACGAGGCAACATTTAACGTCGCATGCAAATCGCGATAATGGCGCAATAATATTTACACATTACGACGATAATAGCGAATGGTAATTACTGCACTAAAGATGCAGAATGATTGGCTCGTATACAGTGCACGCTGATGACACGCATCCATTCTCGTTACAAGATGACCCACACCAGATGCACGAAACTAGGAGAATAGATATCACTCGTACAGAGAAACGGAGCTTCTGGTTCGCTGCATTTCCGTATCTTGTTGTCGCCAAAGTACAATTGCATCCTAAGAACAAGGCGCGCCCTAAAGATCTATTTTCTATGATAAATGCAAATGCGAATGAATCGCCTGCACTTGGCGAGTTCCAATCCGAATTAAGAAGTCGACCATTTTCTTGAACTATTTCAGTGAAACAAGGTCTCGTTAATTTTTTCTCGTCTAACTTTGTTAATTACAAAAATATTCTTACAGTAAATTGAATCAGGCCGATTGTTATGAAAATAATAAATAATCATTTCTGTCGAACAGGTAGTTTTCGAAATAAAAATTTCTAAACACAGCCTGTTTCGGTTAGAAATTCGAAATTGACGCAGGATGGTTTTGTTAATAATTTTAAATATTACCCTGCCCAATTATTATGAAAAATAATTTGTTGCATTGACCAAGGGAGAACGAGAAAAATAAAAATTCGTGAGCACAATGTATTTTCAGAAAAACGATTTTTAATTAGATTCTAGATGCAAAGAAAAAGCTTTTTCAGTATGTTCTTTTCATTTAATCATAATCCACAGAGTGCCCGCGTCGAAAAATTGTCCGATTCGAGGGGTAGAAAGTCTGAAAAGGGAAACATTATCTGAAAGTTTGATGGGGGAATGGGCTGATCGAGTTAAGAAAGGATTCGCAGAGCTTAACGGTGTGAATAGAGATGTCTGTTGGAACAAATCACAAGGTAAAGCGAGGGAATTGCTCGGGAGAGCTGGTAAACCTTCTCTCTAACCCGCGATATTCCTTCCGCTTCGTTGAACGGATTAAACGGAGTTAATTAAAATCATAAGCCATAAAATACCGGCTCGCTTCGGAGACGCGATTCGCGTTTCATCGATAGGCAAACTTTGCTAACTTTTTTCATAGGTAATCTGTAAACGAAGAACTCCACATTTTTCCCGAACTGTGAACCCGATTCGTACATTTCTATTTCAATTTATAGAGAGTAAATAAGTTAGAAAATGCCGGAGATATTTACAATCTTCGAGGCCCTGTTTTATCGAAACAAATTTCTACTTAGAAATCAAATTGAATCTTTTATGAAAAATGGAATAATTGAGGTATCAAAAGGAATCTTGAGCTGCATTGTAGAATATTCTTTAGGTTCTTAATTTCAACATTTTTAATCTAAAAATTTTAGAAAATGGCAGAGTTATTTGGAATTTTCGTGAGCCCGTTTTACCGAAACGAATTTCTACTTAGAAATCGAATTAGATCTTTTATGAAAAATTGTTTCGATACACTTTAAAGAATTTTAATAAACTAACTATGAACGGGAAAATATTTTTCCTCGCTGCACAAGATATCGCGCGTCAATGCGGGATAATCGATTGTCTCGCTGGACACTGTCGTTAATTAATTACCTTGTGGACAGGGATTTACATTTCGATGTAAACGTGTGGGTGGCACGTTTTACGGCGGCATTTATTGCCGAGTAGATAGACACCATATGGGATACCTGTACAGGACGATTCTAAAATGGCGGCTTGAAATTTATTAGCAGGCTGTTCTCCTTAGAAAATTTCAGTTTTACGACAAACAAAGTTTTATCTCACAAAGATAAAACAGGTTAAAGTTCCTTGGAACATATGAAGTTGCAAAATGTCCAGGATGAAACGGTCTTCTCTTTCTCTTTCTTTCTACGTCCCAGTAAAATGGCAATCTTTAAGAAACAATCGGTGATATTAAAACTTGGAGGCTTTGCTTTTTAAAATAAGCCTAGTTTCGTTACTTCGTTATCGATTTTGTTTCACAATGTTGCAGCTCGTTAAACTCCCTAGGAATATTTTGCAAACTCAAGTGTCCCTAGATAATTAAATCTGTTTTTTGACCTAAGTAAATGAAGGGACTTGAAAACACGAAATTTTTGTGTGTTTATTAATTAATATTTAAGATAAAGACGAAAAATTGTTTTTGTTGCAGAGGTGCCAAGCTACGAGGGTGAAATCCTGGAATTAGCCGGTGTTCTTAGACAGGAGATGGGCACGTATCTTTGCATAGCCAGCAACAATGTGCGTCCGACAGTCAGCAAACGTTATTCCGTCGTCGTTCACTGTACGTATCACTTGTCACGTATCTACATCGCATAACCGACCACTATACCTGCTAATTGGCAGAATTCATAACTAAGACGTAAACTATATTGTATATTATTAAACAGTTGAAGTTAGTTTAGTTAAACAAATACTGTAATAATTTATTAGAAAATTTTATGGAAAACGCGTTCAGGTTCATACCGGCTTTTCAAATATAGAAATCTTTCAAACTATTTTGTAAAACTATATGTTTTTCTTCGAAACACTGTTCGATTATTTGATATCCAGTGTATATTATTATATATTATTTGATTATTCAGTGCCGCTATTATTTTCAATAATTTATTAATAATAGCTACATATAAATTTAGCTAATCCTAGATTAATAATAATTGAAAATCAAGTTTGTTAAAAATTGTTTCCACGGGTGTAAAATATAATATTAATGTAACGATTTTATCTATAGTTTCTCGCATAAAATTTATTACCGAATAAAAAATGTTGATGCGTTAATAATTGATTGAAAATCTAAATCGATAAAAGTGAATCCGCTCAATTTGAAATTTCGAGTCATGACAATTGTATAATATTTGTTGACACGTTTATTGCAAATTAAATTTCTAAATTAATACTGACCGCGTACAACGTCGGAAATAAGTCAACAGTTGAAATTGGACCAAGAAATGTTAATTGTGCTCTCTGTCTTCCTATTCATACTAATTAGACGAGCGTTTGTGTCCCGCGTGTATGGCCGCTTTAATTGCAAACCGACAATATCCGCAAAGTAGCCATGAAACAGGTTATTAAATACTGCAGTTTATTTAACGCATCAGAGAGCAATGATTGAAATTACCTTCATTTCTTATGGACAGTCTATTAACTTCAAACTAACTGATAGCTTTTAACCAAGACAAAATACAATAAACTCACAGATACAATTCAGGACGTAAAATTATTTTATCCTTCCTGAAAGATAATTGAATGAATAAAACAGTAAAACAACCATATTTTCTATCTTACTTGAAAAGTAGCAAACTTAATAAAACAGTAAAACAAAAATTTTGCTATTTTACTTGAAAAATAGTATAGTTACCAAAACAGTAAGACAAAAATATTCCCTTTTACTTAACAAATACTAGACTTAATAAAAACAGTAAAATCTATTTTGTTTGTAAAACAGTTAGATTAAAACGATGGCTACAAGAAGAAAATAATTGATCTGTGTACAAAATTTGAATAAAACGTTTTGTTAATTCCAAAACCATCAATTTTAAAGAGCTGAAAATTGTGTTCGCCACCTGATTTTCTATTAAATTCTTTGTTGCCACAGGAGCAATTATTAAATTCTTAAAAACGCACGTACATAATTTGTGATTTTTATTTTACGTCTTTTCACGCGAATTGATGTTTTAAAAACCGCTCTGGAAGTTAAATTTATTGCTAAAAATACGTAATACTTTCTAGAACAAACAGCTTTTGAAACGTCGAGGAAAATATGTTTTTCATCCGAAACATTGAGGGTTGCTTTCACCCCCTAGCATCATTGTATAAAAAAATTGCATACCCAATATTTTTTTTTTTTGTACTGCTTTCCTACACTTTGTCCAAGACGAAATTATGAATATGAATTTTTGAAAATTTATTGTTTCGCGTATATGGATAAAATTGTAAAGAAGTCAATTGGGGATTCAGAACTTTAAAAAATTATCTCGTTCAGATTTTGAACATTTATTGATTATAAAATTACATAACAGGAATGGCGGTGTTTCAAACATAAACTAACAATAAATTATTTATAAGTTTTTAGTTTGTACGGCTCACTGTAAATAAGGGTGTGCCATCAATAGTAAAATCTTCATACTTAGGAAAAGATGTAACTAATTGAGGATTCTAAATTTTTTTTGAACAGGTGTATCGGATAATGTAAAATCAAATTAGAAGACGACAATTTTATTAAGAATGATTGCAATTTAAAATGGTCACTTTTGATGATCATTATGATACGCGATCACTTTTGATGTTTCGAAAAATAATAAAAATAAAATGGCATAACGATAAGAATTATATGTATATTCGAACAACGATGAAACATTCCACTCGGATAAAATCGTAATTTTTGGTGGAGATGTACGCGATAGGAGATCCAGAATATTTTATTGTGCTCGAAACAAAATGCCGGCGGAAGTCTGGTGAAATTCGCGTACGAGGAAAGCGTGAAACAGTTCAAGTGCTTACGGTTTCACGGTAAGCCAGCTGCATGGAACATACAGGTGTGCCAATGGCGGGGGCGCTGTACACTTCCTTACTTTGCGAAAGTCAGTCCCGCAATCCTCTCAGTCACATCCATTCGAAGTCTGCCGTTCCCGTAAAGTTACGATACGTCGATTGGTATTAAGGAGGAGCAAGACACCCCTTGGATCTCGCAACTCTTAATTAGAATTTCGTCGCGAACGCCTACGTTCGAATTAAAATCGAGCACGATTTTCAGAAATATTCAACTTCGATATCGACCTCGTACACTCTAGAACAAAAAGATAGCACATGTCAAAATTTACGCGTGCAACGTGCACGGCCACCCTAACCACGGTCAAATGCGCTACAGTCAGCATTTTTTTTTTTTTTCCATTTTTCTATTTTCTGCATTTTCATTTCTGTTTAGTATTCTTATTCTCTGTATTTTTCTTTTGCATTTTCATATATTTTTCGTTTCATATTGTGTTTGTTAATTTTTGTGTTTGTTCGTTATTGTTTTGTATTTTTGTTCCTTGTTCTATACTTTTAATTTCTGGTTTATATTTTTATTTGTTCACTGGTAATATGTTGAATCTTTCTAGTCCTGAATCTTTTCTGAAACTTCAAATTTACGTGCGCAACGTGTAGATTATTTTTCTTTTGCATTTTTATTTCTGTTTTACATTCTTATTCTTTGTATTTTTTTTTCGCATTTTTACTTTTATTTAAACTCCAATATCGGTCTCATACCTGTTAAACTGCAATAAAATGGCGAAATGAAATCATACATTAAATCTTTTGACGCTATTGCAAAGAGAAGCATTCAAGCTTCAAATCCAGGGCAATTCGAGCAAGGGTTGGCACGTTCTATTTGAAACGAGACAGCAAATAATCATTTGAAATAATGAATTGTTATATTTCATTTATATAACATTTAGAATTAACAAGTTATAGTATTTATAATTATTTATATATTTTTTATTATACTATGTATATTATATGTATACTATATTATAATATTTAAAATAATTTATTACATTACGTGACGAATTATTTCAAGTACTTAATTTTGCTAAGAAAAATAATCTAAACGAAGCATTTTTATTTTGTGTTCAATTCAAACGAATTGGTTTCAAATATTTGCCTCGAACACTATATTAAATAATACTTGATAAATTGAGGTTCAAGGACATTTCAAGCACGTTCAATGTTTTTTCATGAATGGTAATCGCGTTTGAAGATGAAACATTTCGAAACGACAGAAGTAGAATTTAAAATTGCGTCGTTCGTGCAAAATCGCGGCAGAGTACATGCGTTGTTTGGGAATCAAATGGCACTGGCAAAGTAATTGTAGCACACACAGTGTATAGGTCGCTCCCTAATCCCGGAATCATAGTACAGCATCGAACACCCCCGTGTTTACGTTGCTTTAATTACGCACTCCCTGTCGCTCTCGCTTTCTAGTTCCCCGTTGCAACATCATGGGCTCCACACTGAAAACATCAAGTCATTTCACGTAAATAACTCGCTCGCTCGTACTAAATACTCGCAACCATACGCAAACACTCGCGAGTCACTTCTCCGCGTACAAAAGCTGATAAACTGAAAAATATTTTCCACTGATTTGTAAAAATAAACCTATTCTGTTCTATCGACGGGAAACATAATTAGAAAAACATTTTGTTCGAACAATGTCATTGAAATGAAAGACAATTCGAATATGGTGGATATGATGGAGTTGAACGTCAAATGAAAATCAATTTCTCATGTTGTTTGTCAAATACAGATAACAAGGTATATAAAATACGTCATTATTTTTTTGTGATTGTAAATAACAATACAGTTATTATTACGTCTTCTATATAAATAAAAATTAAATACTGTTCGTTGGTAAGCGCGTCACTTGTGAACGGCTGGACCGATTTGGCTAATTTAAAAAAAAAATGTTCGTAATACAGTATCTTATCCATATAAGTGACCAGCCCAGCACGGGTCTGCCGAGGGACATTTATGCGCCAGGGACAGTATTCTTTGAGTTTTGTCGAACGTAGAGATGGACAGCAGAGCACGAGAGGCCTCGGTCACCGAGAAATCTAAACATAGCTATCCCAATTTCCAATTTCCAAATTATTTTTCATTATTTTTTTATGTGACTTCGATGACCATATTGGTGGCATTTTTCTAATTAAGATCATACCAAATATGATATAATTTCGATGATATTTACTTGTGAAATAGACAATTAAAGTTTCGGCCGCGAAGAAGGATAACGTATGAGAAAGAAAGAGACGCAGAGAGTCGCAGTCGCCTTCACATTTCGAAAGCTCGCCTGCGACTCTCCTTCCTTTGGCCCGAAACTTTAATTGTCTATTACACAAATAAATGTCATCGGAAATGCCGCATGATGTCATACTTCTCGGCGACCGACGCCTCTCGAGTTTTGTGTCCCCTCAAGGGGGTATATCCCGCAGTAGTGGGGATAGATCTGGTACATTTACAGGTCAGACTTTTAGGACATTTATGGATAAAATACTATAGTCCGAATAAGGTTGTTTGGGAAAGAAATATTGGAAAAGTTGCCCGGAAAAATGGAAAATTCGAGAAAAAATGAAAGCGCTTGTTTCGATTAAAAACAGGATAATGTCTGTCGGGTCGGCTAGTTCAAAATAATAATGTATGAATGGATTGTTTCTTGTCCGTGTGATGTCCGTGTTGAACATTCGGAAATTCGTTGCGATAAAAAATGTCGGTCATTTTCTTCGTCCGGAGAGTATTCTGTAAATGAGAACGCTACGCAGCCTGATTTAGTAGTGTTAAGGAAGCGTGCAACTATTAATTATGTTTTCATCGCGTTCAATATTAACCGTTAGATAGATTACTATGAAATTAGCTTTTCAAGTTGGCGATTTGTCCACGTCGTCGCGGACAGGTAAATATTTGATCCACCCGGCAGTGCAGTAATTCACCTACTCGGAAAACCTTGTGTTTTAACCATGATACCAGCGCTTCTTATTTCATAGCTCGTCTGATTTATACATACTGCTTCGGTCTGTGCCAACCACTCCGAAATCCTCTTGTCGTGGTTCATTTCACGATGTCCGTTTTGCAAACAACGCGACACTTATTCACAAACTACTAACAATCCTAGGAACTTCCTAGGGAGAAAAAAATGCATTCAAAAGATTTTCGCTCCTTGTAGGACATGTACACTCCGTTTCCCGAACGATATTGCAAAAATCTTTTTAGGGTAAATATTGCGTTTAGGGGAGGCAGCTCCGATAACTTTAACCTTCATGTATGTTGTCAAGAAGAACATTCTGAACAACTTTTCTCTATATCTCTGCCCGTAGCTCGAACTTTGTTTCCGAAATAATTGCAAAAGACTATTGCTAGTACTAATATTGAATTTTCCGTATTCGTATCGCCTGCTCCAATGCGGCTTCGGTTTACTAGTTTTTGCAAACACGTTGTGGAGATCAGACTGAAAACAGGGTCACACTCTGGTCATACATGTATGAGGTGAGCTTTCAATTTTGAGAGACTACTCCTAGATTTTTGTCACAACTCAATCTGTTTGCATGATTTTTTGATTACTAGTTCAAATTCTGGATGACAGCTACAATGCAAAGATTATGAGAATAAAATGAGTTGTGGTTCGATCGGGAAGGGGGAGAACTTTTTCTGTACAATTAATATTTCATGAAATAATTAACAAAAAAAGTTTTACCTTTGAAAACACCACTTGGGGATCTTATGTACTAGATAAAAAGAAGCTGTATACAAAATTTCAGCAAAATGGAAGGGTTGTCGCTTTCATAAAGTTTATCCACACTGGTTTGGCAGTCAACGTGTTAAACATCAACAATCGTTTGTTTTCAGTTCGACCAGTTATAAAAGTGAAGGACGAGCTACTGGTAGCACCGATTGGAAGCAATGTTGTTCTGCGGTGTCGTGTAGAAGCCTCGCCACATGCCATGAACACGTGGTATAGAAATCCAGGTAACAAAAACATATCAATATTAAAACCATATCAATTCCATTACGCCCCTGCGTTAAACTCCAGTCTGGCAAACCTGCCATGACAGAAAATCAGCAGAGTCTGCTGGGAGATGCAGGCAGCAGATTTGCAGCAGATCTACAGCAGATTTACAACTTCTGCGTTTTCAATTTCAGCGATAGAAAACGCACATGTACTGTTTTTCGTTGCTTTGTAGAAAATGAATCAAATGCATCATAATTTATAAGGGCGCGCAGTGGCTCAGTGAGTAGAGCGCGCGACTGCGGATGCCGTGGTCGCGGGTTCGATCCCACCGCCGGCACCTCTGGAAATATTCCATGTGCTATCTATCTAAATACTGTGGTGCCCAAGGGTGATTCGGAACCCACCATAAAAACAGTAGGTCCCGCGCTGTAATTGGCTGAAATAGGCTGCAATTAGGCGATAGTGAGAGTGGAAAGAGAGAGAGAGAGAGAGATGTATGAACTTGAAACTCTGCGGGGACCAAGTATCTATCATACCATACATAATCATAATTATTTCTAATCAAAATCGTTGCATTTATACTAGTCTCCAAACCTAGAGCTCACTTATATGTATATATAATATTATACAGTAAAGTCGCGATTCTTGACAAACGGCTGTGTGCTGTACGAACAACGATCGCATGCCGACATTATTGAAGTGAAACTTCTCTGCTGAGGGGGCGAAAATCTGCTGCAAATCTACTGCCTGCGTCACCTAGGATTCTTTGCCAAATTTCTACCACAGCAGGTTTAGCTGAATTAAATTGAATTGTGTTTTGCATAATTCGTAGACCAGCTGTTGAGTATTTTTAAAAAAATGCAACTTGCAAAATAATAAAGTAATGCATCCGGATGTGCGATAAATAATTTGAGTTCAAATTAAATTTCATTTCGAGATACACACGAAAGGTTCCCTCAACGGAGCAGAATAAACAAAATGGTTGTCTTGTAGAATTTTTTCGAGTTACACTGTTCGACTGTATTTTTGAGAACAGTATGTTTCGGTAAATTTCTGCGGCACGTGTGCTCCGTCAGATGAACGACACAAACGAGAACTAGAGGGCCGGCAATAATTAAAAACCCGCAATATTCTCGTTTCTCGGTGCAGACGGAAAGCTGCTGTCCAGTGACAAATACGTGATGTCAGACTACGCGGTGAACGATTACACCCGGCAGATGAACCTAACTGTCAATTCCCTAGAAAAAAAGGATTTCGGCGAGTACGTTTGCTCGTCCGAGAACGCCCTCGGCAAGGCTGACGGCGTTGTCCGGTTACAAGGTAAACAACAATGACCCATCATCAACCACGTAATCACCTCTGGTGACTTCACAACTATTTATTTACACGCAATCCAAATGAATCAATAAGTTAATATTAAATTGTGACAATTTGAAAAAAATTTTATGTGGTCATATACTTCTATGAAAATTGAGTAACTTTTGTTTGAAAAGTTTTCCCACGTTTCGTCTTTATCAAAAGTAACAACGATTTTAACATCTATCGAACGCATGTCATTGGCGTAGGAGTACAGGGACCGCTGCACAAAATCCTAACGCTTTCAAACCGACATAACTCCTGACTGAAGCCAAACATCGGAATACTTTTTCGACAAAAATTACTTCATTTGTCGAGCCGTATAGAACCGCATAAAGATTCGTTCACATTTTATTTAAAAAATCGGAACTGCCCATACTTTTCGTACTAGGAATATACATCCACTCTCGAAACATTTGTTATAAAGAAATATTTGTTTGTGTAGAACTGTTCCTTCCCGTGAAAACAACACCCAGCCCCGTAGCAAAAAACATGGACCTGAAACCCCGTAAGAAACCCATGATGTCGAAGGGGAAGAAAAAGAACAATGGCGGCAGACGACCATCGGGAAACAATTTCGACGACTTCGATTCAGCCGGCAACGAAGACGACTTGAGTTCCACGCAGATTATGGGGGGTAGCACTGTCCATGAGGGGCATAGAACGGAACGACCACCGATTTTACCGTCGTCTTCACCCCCATGGGTTAACAAAAACGCTGCCAAACCTAAGCGACTCTCGACTTCGATCACAATGTTTTCGTTTCTTTTCTCAATTATGCTTTTTCTTATGTAAAAAGTATATAGTGCCCAAAATGGCCACCGAAAGTGACGGTGGCACAGGATTGGGGGTGGGAATGAGATAAAGACGAGCGGAGAATTTTTTGGTATGGGTGCATGATGCTTATACTGGAAAAATTTTGTTCTTTTTATATAAAAAATCTAAATAATTAAATCAAATATAAATGTACACTTCATTTATATGACAATTACCATGAATCGATGACAAATGATATCGATTATGAATTATTGAAAAAGATTGTTTTCTCATGGAAAAATATGTTACAATTATTATTTTAAACATATTTAAGATATTATTAAATATCCTTATAATCATAATTTCACTTAAATGAGAATAGATATGTGATGGAATAATTGAATTGGAGGGAGGAGGGATTGTATAGAAGAGGAGAGAGGAAAAAAGCAAATGGTAGGAGAAATCTCGCGCCGAGAAGAAATGTAGGTCTTCCTTTTATTCAATTTAGAACAAGCTATAGTCAGTGTGTGCGACCAAATACAAGGGACTTCTTAAAAAAAAAGAATTTTGTAAATAGATAACATGATTGATACGATAAGAAATCAACGAACGATCGCACGGACTGCAGCTAGATGCGCCAACGAGAGGTCTTCATATCTATAAGGCTCTCTGTCCACGGAGCGTAGCGTAATCGTCGCGTAATTGTCTATACTCGAAGCGTGTACCAAACTTCACGTTATTACTAAAAGAAAACAAAGATGTCGAGTGACGAGAGATTGATTTTTTATAATTATATTCGACGGAGAAGAAGAAGAACAAGATAATTCTCGGTGCACCCTTACATTCGCAATAATATTAACTGCAGAATATTTGTAGCTGCAAGAGAATTAGCAGAAGACGATGTTAAATTTCAAGAAATGCCTGTATTAATTAAAAAATACGCACCTGAAATGATAAGTTCTTGTACGTAGTCTTGCGGATTCTGTAAAATGCTTGAAATATAACATCGTTTTCTACTACCTCTCTTGTAGCCACAAATATTCTGCAGTTAATATTATTGCAAATGTAAGGATACACCCAGAATTTTCTTGTTCTTCTTCTACCCCGTCGAATGTAATTATAAAAATTGAAAATATATTAAATAAAAAAAAGTTTAAACAATGCCTTTCTTTATTTTTGCGTGTAACCTTGTAAATTATAAGTTTTGAAAAATCTTTTTCGTATAGCATTTCATAAACACATGCTTCGAATTGATTATAAAAAATCAGGGTGTTTGGTTCAATTATAAAAACGTTATTCTGTTTTAAATGGCGTTCGAATACTTTCGTGGCTCACTGTGTATATAGAATACGGCGTTAACGCCTAGCGTACGACACTGTCGTACGGCAAACGTCATAATGAATGAAGTTTGCGACAAATATCGAGATATTGCTTCTCCGTCGAATGTAATTATAAAAAATCAAAGTCTCCTCGTCAGTCGACATCTTTGTTCTCTTTTAGTAATAACGTGAAGTTTGGTACACGCTTCGAGTATAGACAATTACGCGACGATTACGCTACGCTCCGTGGACAGAGAGCCTAAGTCTTCATACCGTGACTACTTAACAAATTAACCTAATTACGACACCTATTTTCGCTCTTATAACCAACCCTCTCATCTTCGGGAAATTTTTGTGCCGTAATCACGAGTGCTATTTGAATAATTCTTGCACAGAAAAACTTGTATAGACTCTCCTGAATACAATGATATTTTTCTTACGACATTATGAACATTCAGACGTGTCTAAATAATATTTTAGTGCATGAACTGTCACTGTATTCAAGAGAGTGTGTTGAATTTTTGCAGTAAGAACAGTTTCAATCAATTTTATGCTTGACGCACAAAAAACTCGTGAAGATGTACTTAAATTGAAATATTGCGAAGTTATAGAAGGTTGATGATTTGTTATTATTTAAGTGATTAACAAGTATCAATAAGTGTGTATGCTCTTCACAAAATAGTTTAAGAACTAACATGAAAAATGTCTTCCGAGAATTCAGATTTATAAATACTATCTGCACTCATACAACGTCGGACTCGCATGATTTACAACTGTTTATTTCATCTTTCCATGTAAAACATAACAACACTTACAGAAAATCAATTAACCTATTTAACACGGCATTATAAATATTTTCTAAAAAAAAATTAAATGTTCATTCGGATAATGATAAAATTGACCAAAAATTAAGAAATACAAAATTGTCGGCAAATGAAATTAGCAAATGAAAATTTCAGTAAGACAATTTTGAACTCGTTACAAAAAAATGATTGAACGAACTTTTTCATTGCCGTTGTAGATGTATATGGTATTAATTCGAGTTCAGTAGCTGTCATTTTATCAAATAAATTAATTGATAAATAATCTATAAATAAATTAACTAAAAATAAAAATATTTAAAAAAAGTAAATATGCCTAACGCTACATGTATATGAAGACTTCGATGAATATTGGAGTTGCCAAAGTCCAAGCATATACTTCCGTTCTCTAAGAAAAACGTAAAATATAACTTAACTAAATTATTTATTAAGGACGTTTATAAACATAAATAATAAACGCTTTGGAATTTTTCCTCAGATTTTGTCATCGACGTAAATTTAATGTAGCAACTGTTTCATTTTTATTTAGAATTTTGCTGTTTTTTACGATGCCTAGTCTTATTTATAAATTTTATTTAACAATGCCAGTTTCTTTTTACCATGGTTTTTTTATGTATAGAGTGAAAGAATGTATTATAAATTCGAAACACTTGGATTCATTTTAATTTCACAATAGAGGAATTGATAAATATTCATCGTAAATTTACAGAACGTTGAAAATGCTCTATTTAAAATTGTGTTTTGTTTCATAGAGGAAGAATGAAAAAATATTGACTGTACAGTAAAACTAAATATTTATCTATACAATATTACTAAAACATTCGTCTTTGTTAAACAAATCGAACTAACATATTTTTAACTCATTATAAAATGTAGAATTAACTTCGTTTCAATCATCAAATGGAATTAGAAAATTAATTTCACAATTCTGTTTAGTCATAATGGTAATTATATAATAATAATTGTGAAAAGCATTGTTATTAAAACCTGTATATACAGTAGCGTTCGAAGGAATTGATAATCGATGCTGTAAAAAGTTTGTCAACTACGTTTGCGTGCAAATTACAAAAACGACTGCATTCGTTGAAACATTATCACTATGCAACTATATACAATTTTATTGCATTACACCAGTTTTGTCAAAAATGTTAGTATTTCGAGAATGAAAAGTTTATCAAACTATCGTCTTAATTAATAAATACATGCATCTAATAGTTATTATAGCTCTTTTTCGATAAAATAATAATCAAGTCATTAAATCATCAAGTGTATTAAATGATTAATTGTAGACATTTTTAGGTTTATATTTATTCATCATTCGTTCACGTTTATACAATACATGTGTAGAACATAAATATAAATATAATATACCATATTTTATTGTTTAAGTTATAGGTATATACAATATATATTATATTTATTTATATTCGTACATTGTGTGCTTGGTACCATAGAAACTGCATTTTCGTATATTGGTTGCATAGTGCGTGATAAACAAAAACTGACACACTTTTGCCAAAATAATTTACATTTGCACAAAAAAGAAAAGAAATAAATCACGACAAACCGAAACCACTGATTATATAATTCCAAGTAAAATATTTTTTCACTTCTAGCAATTGATTTCTTCGGTATCGTGAGTATTTCATTATATCAATAATATTTATTAAACACCATTCGCGCAGGAACGAAACTTCACGTCACTGAAAAACCATTTAAAAAAAACAGTCGATTACGATATCGGAACCGATCATTAGCAATAAAACCGTTTCGATGAAATCGAATGGTTATAAATATCGAGCTTTTAAACGATCCGCCGTTCGGGAAACACTATTTCGATTTGAACACGTCACGAGAATAGAAATATAAAACCAATGTTTCCATTGAGAATCGTTTAAACGTTTAAACGCAAATGTTCGCGTAAAAGAAAAGGAAAAAGCTGTTCGATATTTGGGGGAAAAAATTCAAAGAATTCCTACAAACATATATTATACAATTGTTAGATATTAAAGAGCAGATGAAAAAGAAGTTGACTTACAATATAATTAAGCGTGCGTACACTAATTATGAATTGACCAAATTGATTTGAATCGCTTGTTAAGTAGAGCAATTACGGTAAGTCCGTATGCAGAATGGAAGGCACGACAATAAGTACGTTATAGTGGAGTCCTGTTTGATTGGAAAGTTGCCTTAAAAACCTTCTGGGCATGCACGGTATTCTTCCAGATATTACTACGGTGATTAAGCATTCGCGTACCGGGTGACCCATTCAAAACGATCCACTCGGAATATCTTTGAAATGTTTCGAAGATAATCGAATTTTATTGGAATGGGTCATTCTGTACCTAATTAAATTGTACAAGAAAATTTAAAGGTTTTGTAGATTGAGAAGCCTTGAACATACATAAACATATTTCAGCTTGTTTTAAATTGCCAACAAATTTGCATAGAATATGTCGTTTGTTTGACGAAGTGAACGATGTGTATACGATGTATTAATTTCTTGATAAACAATTATTGAATGATTCGTGGATATTGGTCCATTGACACTTGAGATTACTCGCGGTGACATTTGAATTTTAGGAAAGCAGTTTGTAAATACAGTCGATTGTATAATACGTCGGTACGTAATGGCAATATCAATGATGGTTTGCTGTAATATTTTTTGAGAGTGTGTAATCATCGAAGTGGAACAATAGTTGGAGAATTCGCAGGAAAATGAAGTTATGGGAATCCGGTGTATATAATGATGTGAGGACAACGATTGGTGTCTGTTAGAGCTCTTACTATCGTATAGTACTCGGATATCCAACCCCAATCACATCTATGTATGTAATCGATGATACCCAAATGCTCCGGCAATACATCCAAGTTCTCGAATACCGCTACATTTTAGTCTGAGGAAGTTTACTTGAATCCGAATATTCGAGTACTCAAATTATAATTCGAATACCCAACTATCAAATTCCAGTTAGATAGTTATATATTCACTCAATTTAAATCCGAGCATGCGAATATATACATATACATATATATAATCGTGTCCTCGGCCAATTTCTCGCTGCGAGAGAAAAAAACCTCGAATACTTAAATACTGAAATTCAAGTTCGGATACTCGATTCTTAGGATTCAAGTTCAGATGCTCAAGTAAGTACGTGAATATATTCACTCGATTTCAATTCAAGCATTGAGATATGCTGAATTTCGATCGGGATACATAAATACTCAATTTGTGTTCGAGTACTTGCATACTCGTTTAACAAATAACCGAGTATCCGAATATGTATCCGTGTATTCGAATTCGAACGTTCGATTACACAAATTTTAGTTCGACTGCTCAAGTACTCAGGTTCAAGTTCGAATACACGAGTACTCGGTTACTCGGACTCGGATACTTGAGTACTCGAGAATTCACTGGATTTCGATCCGAGTACTCACTTGATCCAAGAAACAAAAAATGCTCAAATCTAAATTTCAAATTCGGGTATTCGAGTACTCAGATTTAATTTCGGATACTCGAATACTTAAATATTCACTGAATTTCTTTTGAGAAAATTTGGGTCGGAATATTTGTGTAGTCTATTCATATCTCATTCTATTCATATGTATTCGATGTGTGTACTCTGTGCGAGTACTCCGAGTATTCGAATACTCGAATAGTAAGAGCCCCGGTGTCAATGGTTCAATGGACGCGGGAAAAAGCCCCGGTGGATTTTTAAGGCCGGAGCAGACTGCTTTGTGCGTTGTCTTGACAGTGAGTAAAAGAAACTACTAACAATAAGTGAATTATCCTCTAATAAATAATAAGAACAACATAGCGAATTTATCGGCGCTAAGGAGTAAAATACATATACACAGCAACGATACATATGAATCATATAGGACCATGTTTTATGTATGTACATAATATCTTTAAAAACAACAACAACAAAAAAGCTACGCATACACGCATATATATATATATATTAATTGTAAATAATGTAAGTGTTGTCGATGGAACGTTAAGACGAAAGGCAAATTATTAAGGGAGGTCGATATATATTATTATGATTATCAAATATATTGTATAACTGTAACGTTGAACGGGACTACGTTTTATACGACGCAGCGGTGCGGTGTAAGCTAGTCTCAGGATGTAACATACCGAAGCTGATAAAAGACAGAACATTTAATCGTGTTTACCTGTAAGTGAATGTGGAAACTTGCTCGTTCTTTAGATTTCTCACAACGAACTTCGAAATCGATTTTATTCTCGAGAAGGGAGCCGGTGTTTCTGCACTTTGAACGCATTGGCTGGTGCATCGGGACCTACGGAATTTATGGGAAATCGTTGTTGATCTTTTGTTGGCCAAACGGAATTCAATTCTTCAAGTTCTTTTGCCCCTATTCTATGCAGATTTTCAGAAAAGTCAGACAATCAATTGGGTAACTTATTAAAATATTATTAATGCACAGATGACATCGAAAATTTATTCCCTTTATAAAGTTGAATTAAAAAGTTTTTGAAGAAAAAGATAACAAATATAAAGGTATACAAAAAGTTGATGAAAGATTTTACTTGAGTTTGGCATACAAAAGGATGGCATAAAAATGATGATACTCATATTTAATTAAAATCATCTAATTCTATAATTCTATAATTATTTGTAATTCGAAGTATAATAGTCAATGCGTTAATATTCTATAACGAAACCTGCATTACTTTTAATATAAACTTAATTAACAAATTGTGTGTATCGATTCATATAAAGTAATTTTTTATAGTAAGATTTCTTGATCCTGCATCACCAGCCTTCTTCCAGCTACAATAACACAGTTATTTAAACGAATATTTCGAAATGCATTTAATAAATGTATTTAACATTTTTTGTTTGTTAATTGAACTGTACAATGCAAATTTGATTGTATATTGTAGAAGAAGTCTATGGTACAGATCTTGCAAATTCGACGTACTAACACAAAGATTAGAATTGTTGATTGTGTGTGTATATTATTTTAATCAAAAAATTTTACTTTTGTAAATAACGAAGAAATCTAACAAACTTATGTATTCATTTTGGTTGATTATAAAATATGCATACTCGATACTTTTGTATATTATGCATGAATGCAGATGAATAAATTCAATTGTTAACTCACCTCCACATTCTTTTGTGAAACGTTCGTGTACGGTGGATTAAAAGTGTGGAAACAAAATGAAGGAAAAATCTTCGAGGCAGGGGAATAAAGCTTTCATTCAATTGTTAATGCAATGAAAAACTTCTCTTCAGCTTTTTAGTCGCTTTTGTCTATTGAACTCGTATCGGAGATCTATTGCAATAACAATTACTAAGCAGGTCTTTTATATACAGGGTGAACACCACTTGAAATACTTCCGGAACTGTCAATTGTATTGAAAAACATTTCGGACAAAAGTTGGCCGAATTTCGAAAAAATGGCCGCGTAGAGGTCATTTCAAAGTCAACTGTATTTGCTCATAAAAAACATAGATTCTTTAACTGATTTACCGATGCAATTACTAGAATCTCTCCACTAAATACTTTCTTATTTGACATCACGGTTTTCGGTTTGACGCGTCCGATTATGACCAACTAATTCTACTTGCTGCGTATACTAAAGCACGCGAATCCGACCACACCCTGAACACTTTATAAAACCATTCAACTTTTCACTGAAACGTTTTTCCATACAATCAACTGTTTCGTAAATATTGTCGAATAAACAAGATTATGAATAGTTTCGTAAAGCATGTTGTAAACTTAAATTTGTAATCCTATGCTATTGTCATGTGTTGTGTGCTGCAACAAACGTGAGTGAAAACAACCATGTTACGCAACAGATCACTTGATTTGCACGACTATGCTCGCTTCCAGAATTCTTTCTTATTTTCTGTTCGCATTTCGTTGAGCTTTGATCAAATTAAACAGCGAATAGTATTTTCAAGAAAAGAAACCAGCCACAGCAATAATAGTGATGTAATTATGTCTCTGTCTTCATCTTTTGTATATTCGAATTGTGAATAACTTGCCTTCGACACGACACAACTGTAGAGTAACAGTTAGCATACAATTTAAAGATATCTATAGAATAAACTGCGGTAGAGAACGAGCATGATGTACAATGCTATTAACTTCAGACAATAAAATGTTATTATCGATGTTACCTTATCAACTGTCTTCACTCAATTCCTGTGTCCTAATAACAGTGTCTAGGAAAATCAAAAAGATATTCAATTGAACCAAACGTCGATTTATTAATATAACAGTAACAACTGGTTTCACTTTGTAATCTTAGAATGGATACGTTTAGTAGCCTTTGTGCGTTGCAAATTAGTATTTTTCTCCTTATCAAGTTCCTCTCTTAATTTTTCTACATGATTAGAATAATTGATTGCAATCGCAACAGAGTCTAATTCCAGTTTTTCAATGTTTGGCACCACTTTATGAGCATTCGACAACATCTGCTTGAAAATTCCCACTTGTTTGGCTGTCAGAATTGATATTGCTGTGCCAAGCTTGCCTGCACGACCTGTTCGCCCTGCTCTGTGAATATAACCCTTAATATGCTTAGGAAGATCGTAAGACACAACCAGTTGTACATCTGGGATGTCCACGCCTCTTGCTAGGGCATCTGAACTCACAAGCCTACAGAAACCACAAATCAAATTCACAGAAATATAAATACAATAATTTTAAACACTTACACTTGAATGTCTCCGTTAGTAAATTTGTTGAGCACAGTTTCTCGTTGCTTTGATATCAGCTGAGAAGAAAGTTCTCCAATTTGTATGTTCTTTTCGGAAAGAAATGACTGAAGTAAAATAGTCAGTCGGTGTGCAGTGTCTCCAGAATTCGTGAAAATTAGTGTTTTAGGGATTGAATTACTCCTCAGCAACACCTCATACACTGCCATTGGCTTGTGCTCTGCCGAACACTCCACTGCAAGCTCTGTTAACTCTTCGGGACTCGTGTACCGACCTATAAAATCGCCTACTTCTTTGTCTAGGTTTACATCCTCATCTTTGTCTGACACCAAAACAGATGTAAACAGTATTGGTTGGAACAGACCCAAGCGATTCAGTTTTTCTGGGTCTTGAGAAAGCGTAGCACTGAATAATAGTTTCTGTGCTGGAATTTTGCTATTCAAAAAACGAATAGTTTAGAAATCGAAATGAATTTTCAATGTAAAGGTGGTAGCGAAGCGACTAACCAATGACGTAGATTGTGCAGGTTTAATTTTGGAGCATGATGGTGTTCAGGGAGATATTCGAGCCAATCCGCAACCCTGTCTGCCTCGTCAATAATAAGAAATCTGAGATCGGCAAAAGAAAATCCTGGTGTTTTTAATATGTGGTCTGTTAAACGCCCTGTTGTAGCGATAACTATGTCTACTACAGATATATATTCTCCTCTGCAAGCTTAACAACAGAAGTAAAATGATTTATGTAAAATGCAGCAACTTACAATGACTTTTCATTGTGTTTAGAATACACACTTTCCTTTGTGATACATACATTTCTTTAGAATACTACTTTGTTCCTGCTGAAACGACGATGCACCTGAAAGCAGAGCAACCTTGAGACTCGTATGAGACGTGTACATAACTGCCACCTTGTAGACCTGCGCTGCTAGTTCCTGCGATGGTAGAACAATTAAGCAACGCACCTTTGGCACCAATCGAGATTGCAATATTTGCACAATTGGTAAAATATATGCTAAAGTTTTTCCTGTAAATATTAGTATTATAATAGTAACAGAAGATATTGTACAGCATTAAATAAATTAAATAATCATATACCACTGCCAGTGGGAGCAGACACGCACGTGTCGCGTAACCACCATCCATGCTTCCTGTCTTCGTTACATTTCAACAACCAAGAAAGCATGCTCGCTTGAACAGGAAATAATTTGTTGATACCATTATTTCTCAAAACTTCAACTAATTTGGAGTCTAGAACAGTATTAAATTTTTCTAAGCTCGGTCCACTATTTAATTCCATTGAAATAACTTCTGGATTGGCCAACCAGTCTGGCAATACCCTCTTCACTTCAAGTTTTTTTCTCTTAGTCTTTGCACCCAGAATTGTAAAGTCATTCTGCTGTTCCGATACTTCTTTTTGTACCTTATTCGAGTCGATAGCAGATGATTCATTGATATGGTCACTTACACCATCATTTTCTGCATCTTTACCCTTATTTTCATCAATCTCGTTCTTCTCAACTTGAACATGGTGTTTTTTCTTTTTCTTCTTCTTCGATGTCTTCCGCTGGTCCACACTTTCTGCTTCGCAATGTTCGATATTACTCTGCGCTGAGTTTTCGTGGATAGAATCATTTTGTTCTAAACTAGTATCAAGTTTATCATTTTCTAATTTGTTTCTTTTCTTTTTAGACTTCTTAACATCCGAAGAATTTTCAGTTGCCCTTTGTCGCTTGCGCTCTTCTATTCGTTTCAATAAATCCGATAAATGTTGCTTCTCGTTTTCGTCTTGTTGCTCCTTTTCACCTTCGTATCTATTGACGAACATTGATTAGAAAATTACACAAATAAAGGAATGAAGGCAGATACATGTTTTTCAATTAAAATATATCTGTCAGCGGGAATGAAAATATAACGATACTAATGATATTAACTATTTCTTGCTTAACGTTAGCTATAACACGATATATGTATTTACTATAAAATTTACCTATTTATTACAAACAAATTCATTTGTTTTGACAGTAGCGAACACGTGTTATAAATGTTTATAGGTTATGTGTCACTGATATTCGAAATTGTGTTTACGAGAGAGAGAGAGAGAGAGAGAGAGATGTTAAACCTAACCCACTCCAATCTATTTTATAAAAATATTATTTACATTAATTTTCTATTATTAAATATTAAAAAAGTTATGGAATACAGAATTTGGAAGATAATAAAATATATCGGCGGCAATGGATTTGTGATTTATCAACATTGTATATTCTAGATTTCTGTATTATGGACTGTGTAAATTGTGGGTCACAGTCGGTTATAGCACAGACACGAACCACAGACTTAACAACACAGACAAGGTATAGGAATGAGTAGAATGACGAGGTATACGAATGAGTAAACTGCTTCGCCAACTATATTTTACGACTAATATAATTATAGCAACCTCTTCTCATGAATAACGGTTAATTAAGAAACTGTTTACTGAAATAATATTCGAACGCAAAATCCATGTGTAAGTGTAAATAAATGTAACTGATTTACAGTTACGGTCTCCGCTGAACAAATTGAAAATCCCAACTCAAAACGAATATGTACCGTGAATCGTGGTAAAGGAAACACTTGCAAGAGAATGGCCGTACACTGCGGCTTTATCTACTTAACCTGATTTATAACAGAGAGGAAACTATGAAATATAATTAATGATGAAAAATTATTAAAAATAATTATGTCAAGACAAGAGAGTGGCCAAAATTGTGAACGTAACCTTGGAAGATTCTGCCGAAGTGGGAACGCTCATAAAAGCGTAAGGAGAATTCATAACAGCTACCAGGCAGCTGAGAAATGAAATTCTCCGAAAATAAGGACAAGGTGATGGTCGAGTGATTCACTCCTTGACTTCTCAACGAATATCTTTCATTCGTCGCGAGAATGGAGCGTAACGTGTGTACTCATTCGTTTTATGTATCTCATGCTAGACTACTACCGGAGTTTGTTACTATGCGCAGCTTACATACGACGATACTTCCGGTTTGCAGTTTGCGAGACTCGGCAACACGATGAGAAAAACCGTTGACCTTAAAACTTTTGATTGTACAAATTATTCTACATTATATCTTCGATACAAGAAGAAATATTTTATAGGCAAAAGTTTTGCTGTGTTAGATTCAAGTACATATTTCCTGTTAACGAAACGACTGTTGAGTATTTGAAAATTTTATAATTAGGAGATGTAACAATAGTGACTGTTACAAATATTTTTGAAATCGATGTATTTCGAAAATTTTGTAATTATTTCATAAAATATAGAAAATAGATTATAGACGCCATAGAAAATAGATTAGACATTTGTTTTGAATCATTAGAGAGAAAGAGAGAGAATGCGCTTTCTATTATTGTCAAATGAGCTGATGACAAACTGCAATTAAATGCCGATGAGTCAGTTATAGTGTGGGGATGAATGAATGTTTACGTCATACACGTGACACAATAAATGATTCTCGTATATTTCTTGCACACGCATACACTTTGTGCAGAACACGATGTCAAAACTAGAAAATTTCCAAACTCTCCCAAATTACAATGTATTCGTATAATATTTTGAACATTTGAATATGTTTAAATAATTTTTCGAGCCAGCAAGGCACATATTATACAATAATATATCATTATGTATCGTCAATGGTTAATTATTATTGATATTCGAACTTGCATTATTGTTAATGTTCTTTAAGTATTGATGAAAACATAATGTAAAAATTATTGACGGAAAAGTATCGATGCGTTTAATGGTTTCGTTTGAGAATGTCGTTAATGAAGATCACTGTTATACATTACTGTGATTTTTCGGTGACGGAAGTGAGACCGTTCATTAACTTGGAACTGTGACGCATAAACAATTTGTAACTATAGCGTAATAATGGTTGTCATCAGGCGTCTATACGTCGACGCCCCCCACCCCCACCACCTACTCTTTCAGACTACGCTTTATATGCATAGTACAACCACGATCTGATGCACAGTGTACCTAAGCACGCGCATAGTATAAGTAACAATATCGAACTCCAACTAATTTGCGAGCATTTATCTACCGACGATCTAGTGACAGTGACATTGATCTTGCCGGTGTCTCGACAGTTCACCACTGCACTGAAAAGGTAAAGTAACAATTCGAGACGGATTAAAAATCTTTTGTAATTTATTTTAGACCAGATCAAGTCGAAGCCACCGTGTGGTTTTAATTATTTAATTTAGTTTTGTTCTATTTATTAAACGGAAATTCGTACAGTCGTGGAAATGTGATTTTTCTATCAAAATCTAAATTTAATTTTCACTGTACGCTTAACAACTAACCAAAAAATTTTAGTAGATTTTACAATTATTATCCTTGTAAAAGTAATGATTTTTTGACTTTTATATAAAAAACTATTACCCATTATTTTTGCAAAATTGGTATTTTACAATCTACCTGAAATTACAAATTGGAGTCTAGGTTAGTATCGAAGCTAAACTTTCAGTATTTTTCAGCCACGGTGATAATTAATGACACACGGTAGTTCATGATAATTTATTTACTATTATTCAAACTTTTTTTTTTCAAAAACGATAATTAAGAACAGTAGCAATTTTTTGGAACAAATTGGTCTAAAAGCAACTACACGAACCATTCCAAAATGGTTTTCAATTTTTCATTTCTTATAGTATTACTAAATAGATTAATAATTCTGTGATCGTCGATTGCGTAAAAGTTCTATCGTCTTCAAAAAGATAAACCGAACGTTATGGATACACTATTCAGCTACATATTATGTCAGCCTTCCTTGTCGAGCACAATACGAATTCCTATCCGATTACGTTACTGACCTCGTCGATGGAACATGTCGTAATACGTATAAATACCAACAGTACTTTGAAAGTCTTCAATTAAATGAATTTGAGTTTCAGTAACACTAAGAAACTGAATAAAAATCAATTCATTTCCTTGTGTCGACTGTTTTCTTGGTGTTAGACACTGCAAAACAACGCAGATCGAATTAATTATTCATGACCTTAAAATACCATTCCCCTTTTGCACGACAAGCGTGACCATTTTGTTAATTTGACGTTTACTCCTTGAAAGAATGCGTCTGAATGAGTAAAATCCGTCCAACTTATTCCCATTGTCTCAAACTTAAAACGTAAGAGTAAAGTGGATGGTTATTATGTCTTCTTTCAACAAAATGAACTGTGAATGCGGTCTTGCCTAACCTTTGACCAATTTAAATAACCAATAATTTCAAGAGTTTCTTCTTGAGAATAAAGCACACTGTAAACAGTGGTATGGATGGCCGGGTGGAGCGAGTATTACGCGTCGTGTCGTCACGTTGTCGAATTTCCGTGCCATTTTGTACGTTCTCCGCTTGGTGGCTCCCACTAATCCTGTAAGTTTCTACGACGCTCGTCTCTCGCCGGCCGATTCAGTTGCCTCCGAGAATCGTGAGTAACCGGTACCGGCACATTTCAAAGGAACCAAGGACATTCCCGCTATTCCGTCACAAGAAGCTCTGCCACACCCTGGTTAGTCGTATTCTTCGCCGATCAATACAAACTTCATACTGCATCTATTATTTTGGCACGTTTCCTCGCTCGATTCTTCTCGCTCTCGCCATTCCTCAACCGATGAGATCATCGTTTAATGAGCTCGCGTTGACGTGGACGCTATTTCTACGGGTTCGAGATCTCAGGTCGCTGTTTGATTAGTAGCTCTACATTTCCAGGAAAATTAAGGATACTGTAATTTCCTCTTTGCAGCATCTTAGAGTCGTTACTCTTTTTATGGGGAATCGGGAATTTAAAACGAGTATCACACTTGTTGCTAGGGCCTACGATCACGTCGGAATCAAATGATCATTTCTTTGGAAACAAGTTTTTGGACGCCAGTTTGAAAAAAGCCTTATTGACCTCGTCAATGGTATCATTTTAGTTTCAGTTTATTACGCTTTTGTTCGTTCGAGTTTTTCGATGCCGGTCGGCTTTTTTATTGTCTAAACTAGTTCAAGTGATAGGTTCTAAAACTGTCAATTCGTGACTGACGTTCCAACGTTTCTGGGTTAATCGTGACTGGTTGATGTACCTGCGTCAATACATACTCAAATATTTATCTTCTTTGTTGATGCAGGTAATAGCGTCGTATCGATCTATTCCAACTTATTTACTAATTCACGAGCGGGGATGTTTTTTATAATTATTTAATTGACGATGCTCAGGAACGCTTACTGCTTCAATTATTCATTTTTCAAGTTAATTCTTGTAGATATATTGTTGTTATTCTGTCTATTTAGTTTCGTTAATAAAAATTAAGTTCACAAGTAGATATTTTGATATTCCAGTCAAAATAGACCCAGGCACTGCTTAGGGTTAACCGATGTGTTTATGCAGAAATTGTAAATTTAAAGACTGAAATTGTAGTAAATAAAAGAATGAACCGAGATAGCCGCTTATATGTAAAAAGAAAAAATGTTGAAAATATCGATTTCTAGAACACATTAAAACAATTATCGAAGTCTGATTTTACATTTTTATGCAGTTCTGTGCTGTATTTTTATCAGCGACAGAATACATTTCACGGAACTCTTATATCACAAATGCGGGAAAATTGTATACGTAATCATTTTTATCTGTTCAGTCCCAGAAAAAATTGCGATTGTGTGCTCATATACGTGTTCCTTTGCATTGCCGTATGACGCATAGTCATAACATCCAATGCCAGAGGTGCGAAGGATCCTATGCTTCAAGGCATACATATAAAAGAAAAACTAAATTACACATTTATGATCTTTCTCAGAGACATTATTAAAATTTTTTTTAAATTATCACCTATATACAATTGTATGTACATATCTAAGTGCTTATATTCAAATATCATATGTATACAGGATGTTTCAGAAATTTAGAAATTTGTACTTTGTTATAGATAATCTGAACAATGTCGGCTAGCCAGTACTATCACGTGCAGGTAATTATTCAATTTTTCAAGTACTCTGTATAACAAATTTTTTGTTATACAATAAATTATTAAACGGCAGGAAATGTTCGAATTTGAAATAGTTTTGAAATCGATTCAGTAAAAACACATCAAATTCATTTGTATATTCTAAATGAAATTCAGTAAGAAATTAATAAAATAGTAGAATTCCCTTGATTTTATTTTATGAAAATCTTTCTAGTGCACGCCAACAGTGTATCCTGCAGATCCCTTCAATCCTGAAGAGGATGCAGCTCTTCTGCGTAAAGCTATGAAGGGGTTCGGCACCGATGAACAAACGATCATCGACGTGCTGGCCCATCGCGGCATTGTGCAGCGTCTCGAAATCGCAGACAAATTCAAGACAATGTACGGAAAGGACCTAATCTCTGAATTGAAGTCGGAACTAGGCGGCAATTTCGAAAACGCAATTTTAGCGCTGATGACGCCATTGCCGGAGTTCTATGCTAAAGAGATACACAATGCACTTTCTGGGATGGGCACTGACGAGGGAGCCCTTATCGAGGTCCTGGCCTCCCTGAGCAATTATGGCGTTAAAACCATAGCTGCTGTTTATAAGGAACGTGAGTAACTTCATGCTTTCTCAAAAGGAAATTACCCAGATAGCCAAGCGACTACCAAGCAGAAATCGAGCCCGGCGTGCCGAGGGCAGGTATCAGGAGTTATACGTGCCGAACGTCGCTTGAACGTGCTCAGGGCACACGCTGACTGGAATATGACCCAGGCACGATATGACCGTGTGGGCTCGTAACATTTCCTGAGCACAAACCGGGCACAAGCTGCCCTCGGCACACCGGGCCTGGTTTCTGCCTTGGCATGACGGGCCGAGGGCTGCTTGTGCCGAGGGAACGTTACGAACCCACACGGTCATAAGTTCCTTGATCAGAATCGAGTATTTTTGCTATCTGGGTATACATTGCTGTTTCGTAAATCTAGAATATAAAGATACTTTTCTTTATTGAACAAATTGAAATATTGTAAATGCTCAGAGGCAGAGTATATAAAAATTTAACAAAAATTATGATTGTAGTGTACGGAAACGAGTTGGAGGATGATCTGAAGAGCGACACATCTGGACATTTTAAGAGGCTGCTAGTTTCCCTCTCATGTGTAATTAAAATTCATCGGTATAAATGTACACGGTTGAATTCGCATGATTAATTAAATTTTAAAAAAATTGAACAGGCTAACAGAAACGAGAATCCCGATGTGGACGTTGAGGAAGCTACTCAAGATGCACAGAGGCTGATAGAGGCTGGCGAAGGCCAATGGGGAACAGACGAAAGCACATTCAATGCTATTTTAATTACCAAAAGTTATCCTCAATTGCGAAAAATATTCAACGAGTACGAACGCCTTACTGGAAACAGTCTCGAAGACACCATCAAGAGTGAATTCTCTGGTGCCCTTGAAGATGGCTATCTCGCAGTCGGTAAGGCAGAGCATACATCCAGTTTTTTTTTAATCAATCCCGAAATTTGTTAAATCAACATTAAAAAATTGATGTATTTAGTATGCGATGAAACGATTAATAGTCGCAGCTATTAAACGGACATTTTCGAAGTTGCAAACTAGTACTTTTGTTCGAAATTCTTTTTTTCAGTACACATGGAAGATAAAAATCTAAAGAAAATCCATCAATGTCAAATTGGAAATCCGCCAAGAAGACGCGGAGAAAAATAATTTGTCTACTTTAATCATTGCCTCTTTTTCAGTGAGATGTGCCCGAGATAAGACTGGATACTTCGCGAAGCGCCTTCATAAAGCAATGAAAGGTATGGGCACCGACGACACGACATTGATCCGAATAATCGTTGCTAGATCAGAGATTGATTTAGGAGACATTAAGGATACCTACCAAAAAATGTATAACCAGTCACTCGCTGGCGATATTGACGTAAGTTGAGACTATTAAATGTAGTTCCAGAGTCTAGCCTTTCAGATCGATTCTGCAAAATTCTTTTGAAATCGAAATAATATCGATTTCGGTCCTCAATCTGTAGACGAAGTTATTTCTCGTGATATTGTTATCGTCATTATTATACCATTTTGCAGAAACAATCTCCGAGGTTGAAGCCTCTTTTCATCCACATAACCATGCGCATATACAATATATATATGTTGTAATTCTGCTCGAAACAATTTTTAACTATTTACTGTACATATATTTCGGCTGTCCATGACTCTCCATGAATTTCAGGACGACTGCTCGGGCGACTACAAGAGACTCTTGCTTACTCTACTTGGATGAAAAACATTTTATGTTCGACAGCTTCTCTTTCGTTTCACATTATACACTCTACAGTGTGCAATTCGTTCTTTACAACGATTCGCGAAGCTTTCTAGATGCTTATACAATGTTAATCTGATGAATATTAACGGCGGTGATTATGGTGTTGCGTGGTTGACTTTTTGATACTTTCATTGCGCAGAATACAACAATACAATACTCAGTCTCCGTGAGACTAGATGAATAAATTATATTAATAATTTCTTATATTGTTCTTATAAAATTCGTTCTCCCAATATCACCACTTAACTCTGTAATTTGACTAATTAACCTGATTAAAGCCTTGCGTGGGACCGTTAAAAAAGTATTTTTAATAGTTTTAAAATCGTCCTGTGTCCCACGCGACGCTATGAAATATAGCGCGATTTCTGATTAACACTATACTAATAGTCATGAATTTATAATTTGAAATTTAACATTCCCGGGAGAAATATAAGGAATTATACTAATTGTACAGCATCAGGGTTGCTTTAATTCTCTCTACATTCTGTTTGCATTTACAGAGCGACTGCGGCGAAGAATTTAAGCGGCTTCTGATCGCACTTTTGAATTAATGAAAGTTATGGAAAGGCCCTGTTCTCTGTAAGAGCACGCCTAACCTCAAAACCGTGAATAATACGCCTCCCACGTAACTGTACTATTTGTTTTTAATAAAATCTGCTCGTTAGTCAACGGAAAGCTGTTCATTTACTGTCGCAAACTGGTCTGACGTATATCGAGAACACCTGTGTCTTCTCTCTTTTGCAGAACGATTGCGTCGCTGCGTGGAAAAGACTTCTGATCGCGATGCTGAATTAAGGATTGCGATTTAGGCCGTCTCTCTATCCGGATTAATACTCGAATATTATTGTTAACATTAGCGCAGCCATTACTCAGAGGCCAGAGGTTCAAGATCATTTTGAGTGAAGGTTAAGTATTAGAGAATTATCGAAGAGTGCCGGAAACTCTTTAACTAAAGAATCAAATTATATATTCGATATTAGAAATGTTTAGCTGACCCAGAAAATTAAATGTTGTTGTTGTATTAGTATAAAAATTTTAGATGGTCGAGAAAAGGCAAAAAAAGGCAAAATATATATATATATATATATACTTACATTCCATTTTTACTTATGTATTTTTTTATATATTTTTTACTTTTGAATCTATCGTTTTTATCTTGCAAATGGTGATTTTATAAATCTTATTAGACGATTTATTGTCTATATCGAAAAATGTTCGAAAATATTTATTCTTGAATATTTGATTGGTTGGCAGCACGAATATTTTAAATGAATATTATATTCTAATGTTGTATTGCAAAATAAAAGTCTATTTATGAAATAAGTATATTATCTTTTTAATTTCCCGAACAAGTAAATGTATGTGTTAGTTTCTTAATCGGTGTATTATTTTTATTGCGAAGAAATGTAATTTAAATGTTGTTGGCACGAAGGAGGTTGGAGAAAAGAATGATACATAATCTGGTATAATGTAGTATATGTAAAATTCTAGAAGGAAATAAGTTAATAAAACCAGAAATTTAGAAGATTAAATACATTAGTTACTCACAATCAAATTCCAACCAGAATCAACTGCGAAGAAAAATCTGAAAATAGCGTAAGCAGACATTACCGGAAATAATTTCTAGAAAATCATAAGGAATCACTTGCGATGATCGATAACCTATTTCTAATCTATTCGAACTAAATATATTATAGCACAAACAAGGCACGCCCATGTATGTAATATAGATACATATGAATTAAAAAATTAATTAGAGCATAAAGCTCAACGAACGAAAAATTAATTGAATTCTTATTGAGAATAGCTTGCAAACCTTAGACCATTTGCAAACGTGGATACATGGGAAGCTGGCTTAAAGTCCAAGAACAAAATGGTTGAACGGTAGACAGTCTCGGTGCACGGTGCCCTCGGTCATTTAAAGTGACATGAACTACTAAATGATTACGATACAAAAAACATTTAGATAATATTAATAATATAGAGAATACATTTCCGATATTATAGCTACCGTGATTTCTGAAATTGCTATAAAACAATCATGCTAAACGATGTACCAAAGAGAATACTAAAAAGCTCAGAATCGACCGAGGTATGTTTCTCACTTTTATTATCCGATAAAACTTATACGGAAAATGAACATGCATTGTTAGGTTCATTGTTTCTTAATTTAGATTCACACTGTTAATTTACGAGTTAGTAATTTTTAGTTTTATATTGCCACGTTTAGCTTTTATGTACAAAATCCAACAGCGCGCGGGAAATTGAGAAACGTTTGAAACATTTTTTCAGGCCGACGTTCGCGAAGATGAGGAACAAGCGAGAAAGTTTCAAGAAATTATCGATTTACTTTTGGCCGCGGGGTATTTTCGAGCCAGAATCAAAGGTTTATCAAATTTCGATAAGGTAAGTCCAATAAACCCTTCAGAAATAATTCATACGATGAAAAAGAAAATATTTAAATAATATAATCTTTAGGTAATCGGTGGGATGACCTGGTGCATAGAATCTTGCAACTTTGATGTAGACATTGACCTTCTATTCCGTGAAAATTTAACTATAGGTCAAAAAATGTAAGCTCTCTATAAAATAAGTGAAATATTGTATGGTAATATATAACTTTTATAATTTTAGTGCTCTGACTGAAAAAATTGTAGCTATGCTACCCAAAATGAATTGTCCATACCGAATAGAGCCACACCAAATTCAAGGCTTGGACTGTATTCACATTTTTCCAGTTATTCAGGTATTTTTTATTCTTTTTAATAAACAATTGCATGCTCACCTTTCTTTACGACTTTGTAATCATGATGGAACGTTTCAGTGGTTGGTCAAACGCTCGATGGAGACGAGAGAAGAAATGGCAGATTTTGTTCGATCATTTGCGCTCAACCAGTTTCACAAAAAGCATTCGTTCGGCGAAGACGTTGTCACGGAGACAGTTGCACAAGAAAATCTAATAAGGAATCTTCGGCTGATTAAAGTAAGATTGTAACGAAACGTGAAAACACTACTTGTACATATATATCCTCGAAAATACTTGAAATTTTTTAAAATTATAGTCAAATATGGTTACACAATGCTCAACACAATTTTTCAGATGCTCTTATTCAATTAACATATAAAAGTCATGTAAAATAGTTACGATTGTTTCGTAGAAAACGTACGCACCACGACGACTTTTCAAACACAAAAACGGTTCTATCAAAGATGAATCCACCAGGTTTCTTGGCACAGTTTTAGAGTATGAAGCGCCTTTGTACTATTCGACAAAAGCACCTGGATCACCAACTACAGCAAGTGCTGATGATACTAAGGATACCGACGCAAAAGAAGATTTAAAAGAAAAAGTAAGAAAATATTCGTATTATATGTTCACACAGAATTTGTGAAGTCTGTGCACACACTTGGTGAATTATGAATGAATTGATTTAATTTTCATAATGCTAATAGGATACACCACAGGTGGGTTTTTCAAACTATTTCAAATTTAGCACAAAAAAAAAAAGAAATTAAGGACCTTGAAATTTTGAAAACTTTAACTTCGAGGAAAATGTTTTGGACATTTCTTAAACTGCACAATATTTTTTGTAGGAGAACACGGAAAAATTAGCAGGAAATCTGGCTGCCATCGAGGAAAGTTCAGTGAGTAATTTGTAAGCATATAAATATTTATTATTAGTTAGATACTTTGTAATCATGCATTATGCAGGCTCGTTTAAGTGTCGCAGCTGTAGGCAACATCGTTGGAATTCAGGCTCAAGAAATCGCTAAAGTCGCTGAGAAATATGCAACTATGTCGACTTCCGCGAGTCAGGTGATTTTCCATTTGCCGAATGTTTTATAAATTAGTTTATTTTATTATGGTTATTTTATTTCGTTGCAGGATCAGAATGCTACAAGTTCTTCAGCACTCATTGCGTTACAGAAGCAGAAAACAGTACTACAAAATCGAGTGCGAAAATTAACTAAAGATAAAGATGGTTTATCTGCTCAAGTTTCAGAATTAACGGAAAAAATTAATGAATCTCGTGTAAAACGACAAACTATTGAGCGTTCGCTGAAGAAAGCAGAGGAAATGGGGATTAATGAACAGGATAGGTAATTTCTTGTTAATAATATACGAGGATGTTCCTTTCATTGTTGAAACGTACAGTGGCTAAATAAATAGACCATACTACATTAAAATAAATCAACTTCCGATCGTCCGAAAAGAATAATTTTCTATAAATTTTGCAGTGTTTACAAACGTTTGGAGGAATTATTGTTGGTGCATGACGGTTTGAAGGAGCAGGAGCACAATTTCCGAGAGCAATGCAAGTCGGACTTGAATATCTTGCGTGGAAAGTTGCAAGACATTGAAAGTGGGACCTCTGAAGAGGAGGAAGACCGTTTAAAAGAGTATGAGGAGCAAAAAGAAGCAGTAACAAAAGCAAGACTACAATTGGCGAAGAAGAACAGAGCCATTGCGTCATTGACCAGGCAGTTGGATGATGTTCCTGGTCGCTCTGAACTCACGCAGTATCAAAGACGCTTCATGGAACTTTACAATCAAGGTTAGATAGATAGACTTAAGTGGCTTAGATGGGTCATCCTGTATTTTTATGGTAAAAATTATAGTTTCAGCCAAACACAAGGAAACGAAACAGTATTATACGTTATACAATACTCTCGACGACACAAAACTCTATTTAAGCAAGGAATTGTCGTTGTTAAACTCCATCCAAGATAATTATAATGAGTAAGTAAGTAGTTCGGAATTATACAGGATGTCCCAAAATTCCTTCCAGACCGGGAAATGGGAGGTTCCTTGGGCCATTTAAAGCGACATTTTCCTTTACAAAAATGGCGCCGGCGGCTTTGTTTAGGAGTTATTAACGAAAAACACGGACCAATCAGAGCACGACCAGCAGAGCGTTGGCGGTACGCCGTGACATCGTAACGAACAAGAGTTTCTCGATTATGTGAATGCTCACAGATTTCAATGAGCTTTGGTCAAGACCATTATTCTGAACAACATTTCTCTTTACTCGTAAATTTACGGGATCAAAGCTCATTGAAATCTGTGAGCATTCACATAATCGAGAAACTCTTGTTCGTTGCGATGTCACGGCGTACCGCCCACGCTCTGCTGCTGGCGTGGCGCGGCGCGGCTGCCCAAGTCGCGCTCTGATTGGTCCGTGTTTTTCGTTAATAACTCCTAAACAAAGCCGCCGGCGCCATTTTTGTAAGGAAAATGTCGCTTTAAATGGCCCAAGGAACCTTCCATTTCCCGGTCTGGAAGGAATTTTGGGACACCCTGTATATTTACTATTTATGATAATATTTAACGTTTCTTTTATGTGCTTTTGCCAGGGCAATGGCATCGACGAGCGGCAAGGAACAATTTTTAAACCAATTTGAGGCGATCGTTGGTGGCGTGATACGCAACAAGGCAAAAGTAATTAATTTCACTCATTAAATTATTTATTTATATCCACAGTTTTTATGTAACACCTATCACTTGTAACTTTGTCACAATTTTTGAAAGGACACTGTTATTTTATCTGGTAAAACTATAATAATTTTAACGTGGATCATCTTATGTCATTTTAATTAAATTATTGAATCTTCATTACCCATTTTGATAAGAAGATTGCGTTTTTGTAGGTGGAGAAAAGATGTGCGGATGAAAAATACAGAAGAGATGCGCTTAGTCGGCAACTTGCTTCGCTGATAGAACAACAACGGAAATATGTTGCTGCGGTTAGGCAACTGACTATCGAATGTCGCAAAAATGAAGCCTTACTCGCACAGCTGCGAGGTCCGTAATAATTATGGTATTTTTTCTATCTAAAAATACTATCCAACAAATATGTTGCGTTGCAATAACTGACCAACAATTCTTATAAAATAACATTCTATTCAAGACAGCATACCGAATTTTTCTATCCAATGAACATTTCTATAGATATTATCGTTAAAGCTTAAAAGCCCCCAAAGTCGGTCATGCTTCTTTTCCTGCAAAATCGAATTTATCAAAATCTAAGTTTGTTGGAAAAAAGATAATTTTTTATCGCATTTTTAGCGATTGTGTATTAAATATTGCAACGTATAAAGAATTAAAAAATTATTCGAAAGTGTAATTAGCCGGCGGGCGTTAAAAGATGCTGCTTTTTTCAACGACAGAGAAAATGGCCGCGCGTATAAATAATTGTTATTTTTAATAAAACTATTGTTTATGTTGTGAAAATATTCTCTTTACAGTTATACATACACCGTAACAAATTCGAGAAACGGTTCGTACAATAAAATACTAACTTTGTCCAGCTCCTCCGGTCCAATCCTTATAAAGTTAGTATAATTTTGATACTTTTGATTTTCAATTGTTTTGAAATTTCAAACAGTTACGTCTCTTTTTGCATGCGAAACTAATGGTGAACTTTTGTTCTGTTGTTCAATGTTTTTAGCATACTTTTGCACGCCGTCGGCTACAATTAAGCAATCAAAAAATACGTTAAGTCCGTGAAAAAAAACTTTACAAACCTTTTCTATTTATTCAAAATTACTAAACAAGTAATCAATATTTTCATACGTATGAAGACGGTCAATACTGTGCAATGTTTTATAAATAATGAATTGCATAATCTCTTTAATTAAATCATTTACAGACTGATGACATTATTGGTCTTACGTAAAAAGACCTATGAAATAATTCTACTTACAAAATTATTTATAAAGTTAAGCCTTTCTTGGAAAAGATATAGGTCAATCGCAGTACAACTATATTTTACGACCTTCGGCAACTATAGCTAGTTTGATGCCAATTTTAGCTGACCAGGAGTCTGACATAGAAAAGTACGGAATTCTTATCATAATAAATATGTCAGACTACTGTAGTTATCACGTTTTAATCGCAAATATAAACCTACTGAAGTTATTAATATTCATATTTAAATTGAATCACATTATTTTACGATGATTACTGCACCTAGGTCAATTTATTGAAATTCAATTATGGCATATTTAAACGGAAAAATGAAATACTGTCAAATCAGATACTATCAAACATTAAAAAAAAAAACAGAAAATTATTTTATTTATATTTATGAATCGAAAGACATTTAAATTGTAGACTGTACGTGGTATATGTTACTATTTTTCAGATTCGTATTCACGAGGATAATTTGGCATTTCAGAACTATTATTTGATTTCATTATCACTGGAAATATACAATGTAAATCAAAATTTCGTGTTTCATCTGTCCCTTTTTTAATTGTCTTTGAATGTTTGATAGTTTGGCGAGTAAAAAAATGACGATTACTCGAATTTGATAGAGGTTGCCAATAAAATTGTTGCACGAAACAATTGCAACCGCTATTTAAAATAGTCGACACTAGTCACGTGACGGTTTTATTTGACGTGTGGTGTTATAGGTTCACTGTACAGTTGGTGACAAAATTAAGTGAGCAATTAAATTTTCATTCGTTATATTCGTTATTATGCCTCATCAGTGTAAGCGAGAACTATGAATGCGCTTATTTTAAATTGCCGGCAAAAGTAGTCCTGTCGTCGATGTAAAACCACAACTTTTATAAAAACAATAACTTGGAATTTCTTTTCCATAAACGACGCGCAAAGTTTGACCAAAATTCCAAAATGTCTCTTGACGCACCACCAATTTGTCAATTTTGTACTCTGCGAGTAATTTGAGCAATGTAAACATATGTGAGAACACCAACATTCACGCCAATCTGTAACTCCAACGTGTTTATATAGGGTGATTCCCGAATCGATCACGAACACAATTCATGGATCGTCCTGTATAAACACCCAGAAAAAATTCATACTTTTACCTCGAATAACAAGCAAAATAACCGGGAAGTTTGAATAAGAACTGCATCACAGTTTTTATTTCTTTTCAAATCCCAAAGATCACGTTGGCGTTAACTTTGTCCGGTGACTGTATTTCTATATCTGTTTACGTTACAAGTACAATCGAGCTCATAATCGATGGCAGACACTGTAAATCGGAATACTTTTGTTGGAATTACGAAAAATAAGTAAAAGTTGCCTTTTATTTTTTTATTTGGGCTTGTAACAAAAATTTAAACAATGTATTATGTAGATCTGTGTCAGTGTCAATTGTACACACAGTGAAAATTTTAACGCGAGAAACGATTCAAGATAATAATTCGTATAAGGGTGAAAGTCGCAGATGCACGACTTTGTCAGGAAATTTTTTATAAATGTTTTTCGTTGAATGCTACAACTTATTCGACAGAGTTACTTGGATGAAATTTTCAAAATCCATATAACTGACACAGATCTGTAAAATATATTTTTTAAATTTTCATTACAGATTCGGATAAGAAAGTTGTAAAATCAATCACTATTTTTTCTGGCAATTCCTGGCAATTGCAATTCTTTTAAAATTTTCTTTACATAACCTTTCAGTAAACTAATTCTCGAAAATTCTTGAAGACACTCGAATCATGTGGTCCGCTTTTGAAAAAGTGACACCACTTTACGGGGTGTATGGAAACTTTTCCGACTGACTGTACACGCTGAAAATTTCACCGAAATTGGTGTACGAGTCATGAACTCGTAATCAAATATTACCGAATAGTAAAATGAAAAAACTGTAAAAATCGACTTTCGCTATTTCCTTTCGTAAGTCGGACTAATTGTAAGCGCAATTTCTTCAACATATTCATTAGAATATTATTTAGCGAAGTAATCCATTTCGCTTGGCATAAAAGCCGAAGCTGGTAAAAGTTATTCTCAGTTAAAGTTTGTGCCATCAATTATGAGACTGACTGTATGCGTGTACAAGTAAAGTGAGTGTACATCGTGTACATACTCTGTGCCGTCCAGTGCCGTCTGTTTTCCCTTTCGCAAGGCGTCAGTGTTTTCCTGCTTACTCCGTCAGAGTCCTCTCCGTTCGTCGCTTTGTGCGATGTGCGAGCTGTCGCCATTGTTCCCCTTACAGTGTGTTTTTAATGTGTTCACGTGTTTCGTTCGTATTCTTGAGGACTCGTAGCCGTAATCAGTGGTGAGGTGTCCAGTGATTTAGTTGATTAGGCGGTCCTTAGAATGTAGCTAGAACAATCGGGCCAGCATATTACGAGAAAATACGTAATATGACAATTGCATCGGGCGGACTAGCCATCCGATCGTTCCTTTCAAACTAAAGGAACATGTGCTATCTACACGGTGGCTTTTAACGCGACACTCGCATGAGAGAATCATGGCAAAAGACGAAGGAGACGACCTCTTGCCAGACAAGGACGCGGCGAAGGGATTCTACGCGAAATACGAGCCCAAAGAAATCCTTGGAAGGTTCGTCACGTGATCCATTCGAAACAAGAAAATAACAAACATACCGTACTATTTTTATTTCTCTTGCCCAGCACGCGTAGCATGATAGATATGTTTGTGTTTGTATTATTAGATCATGGTATGTACATACGTTGCAATCACTACGAACGGACCCAGAGATTTTCACCGCGTCCTAACCTCTACAATTATATAATTATTTACGATCAAAATAAATCCACGAAATTCAACAATAACAACCCTCAAATGAATAAAACGATACACGAACCATACATAGGTTACATCTACATTGTCGTAGCATTTTTTCTTCTCAATGCATGTTTATATAATTAACATTTATCGTTATCCTAATTAATTTCAAAAATGTCGATTCTGTAGGAAATATTAGCATTTTGCTTCTTTTGATTTCTATTGTGATTTTAGAAGATTGTACAATGCTATGCACTATGCTATAAAAACTAATAATATTATTCACAGTGAAACGCAAACTCGCTATACAAAGCTTCTGCATTAATCTATTTCGTAACTCTTCGAAACGCTAATTGACTCATTTCAAAGTTTCTGTATGTTGCGTATAGAATCTGAACTGCAATGATAGGATACTTGTATCTCGCATTGTTTACATTACCTTCTGTACCTTGAATACTTTTACGAGTAGGCCTTTATACGCTTCTAGTAAAACCATGTAGGTGTGAAACATAAAACAGAACATTGTTCACAATCTATTAAAATTATTAAGAGAACAAATTAAAAAAATTTTATGTGACTACCCTTTTTTATTGATCGATGATAAAGATCCGTAGTCTATTCACAAGCATACAACACGAATTTTTTCCCAAGCTTTTTAAGCCTAGATTTTTAGGGATATTGTTTAGTCGTGTTAGTTTAGTTCTATATTATTGTTTGCAGAGGAATATCTTCCACTGTTAGAAGATGTATAGAAAAGGAAACTGGTGTAGAGTATGCAGCTAAGATAATAGATATTAGTAATGAAAGTAACGACGATGGAAATACTATGAAAGATGCTACGTTACAGGAAGTGCATATCCTTCGTAGAGTCGCCGGGCATTCTTATATAAGTGAGTTTGTAATTCTCAAACGAAACGAATGATATAATAAAGAAGAGATAACTACATTTCTAATTATAATCTCATAATATTTCTTGCTAGTTGAACTGCACGATGTGTTTGAATCAAGCACATTTATTTTCTTAATCTTCGAAATTTGTAAGAATGGAGAATTATTCGACTACCTCACGTCTGTGGTTACACTCTCCGAGAAAAAGACACGCTATATTATGAGACAGGTGTTCGAAGGAGTCCAACATATACATAATCAAGGAATAGTGCACAGAGATTTGAAACCTGAGAATATATTGCTAGATGATAATCTAAATGTTAAAATAACAGACTTTGGATTTGCCAGGTTGTTAAAGACGACAGACAAATTATATGGTTCGTACTTACTTTATGATAATAATATTAATAAGTATATTACATTATTGTTCTTCTTTCGCAGATCTCTGTGGTACACCTGGATATTTGGCACCGGAGGTACTAAAGTGTAATATGTTTGAGAACGCGGATGGCTATGGATACGAAGTAGATGTGTAAGTTTTACATTGTATGCGTGGTACTTTAATGAATTATCTATACAGATAATTACTATTTATTTCTTCTTAGATGGGCTTGTGGAGTAATTATGTTTACTTTGTTAGTTGGTTGCCCACCGTTTTGGCATAGAAAACAAATGGTTATGCTTAGAAATATCATGGAAGGCAATTACTCGTTCACATCTCCCGAATGGGCAGATATAACAGGTAATTCTTAACTGACTGAAAGATCAACTCAGGAATGTATACTCGTTAATAAATTTAAAAATCGATTGAATGCAGTGATATATAATTTTCTACTTATTAAAACATCTTCGTTCTTTCAATTTTAATTGCATTTTCAGAAGCACCTAAAGATCTGATAAGAAAATTACTAGTGGTTGAACCGAAAAAGAGGATTTCCATTAAGGAAGCATTGGAACATTCGTTTTTCCATACAGTTGTAAGTATATCGCTGCATAATTGCACATAATCACACTGTATACTCATCTAAATCGAACACCATAAATATCTCGCTTATTATTGATAATAGAAAATAATGTCAGGGGAAGCTATGATTATAGGTTTGAAATGGTAAACACTGTGGTAATTATGGTAAATAGGGCATTAAAAAAAAGTCAACGACCTTAATAACCGTTCCGTCAATCAAGTCAAGTTTTTTCCTTATGGGAATTTGCATATTTTCTTGATATCTTTGCAGAAAATTAAAAGTCGAAACCAATGATCTCTGTAACCATACTATTGGTTAACACAAGCTATTGAATACGTTCAAACGCAAGTATCACGATATTGAATAATCGGAAAGGTATGGTCATATTATAATCGTCGAATTAATTTTCTTATGCTTTGCAAAAATGCCAGAGGAAACATGGAGTTTCGTTTTAAAAAAATACATTGGTGACTTTGAAATCTCGATAACTACTACCTTGAGAACAATTTTCTCTTATCTTTGTCCATAATATTTATCCCCCTCAACTGTCGTCAACAATAAGCGGAATATTTGAGGCTCTTGATTTAATTGGGATACTGGAATAAATAGTTTCGAACAAAAATATAAATATTTCTTTCTCTTTTTTTTTACATTTCTAGAGGACGGTATTACGATTGTAATTTCATATTTTTCTTTTTATGCTTTATGTGTTGTACATTATTAATTCACGATGAGATATATTTACTTTCGAAGAAAATGTTCACGCATCGATTTTCGAACAGTTCTTCTGTCATTGTTTTGTCTCAGATGAGATCATACAACATAACACCTATATAAATCGAAAATTATTGGAATTACAGCTATGGGATCAAGACATTGCGCCTCTAAAACGTTCGCTATCATCTAATTCTCGACGTCTGAGTAGGATATCTCAATTAGCTTTGGTAAATTGTTTTTGTTTCTATTTCGTTTGCCGTATACATGTGGGTTTATATAACTTTTATGTAATTAATAATAACCATTAACACGTAGGATTGAATTAATATCGAACTTTTGTTTCGTTTCTATTTGTCCTCATTTCTAAATTATAATTTTGGTAAGTATAGTATGATCGTACGAAACTAAACCGTTATAACTGGTACTTGTAACTATGCATAAATTCATTTGTGTAATATACATATAAAAGATTGCAACCTTAATTAACAATCGTTATCGTTGCATGATAAGTTAAATTTTGAACAGATTGATAAGGAATAATGGAGGAAATCCACGACTAACAAATCCGATAATCTCAAAGTTTTTGAACTATTTAATGCATTGCCTTTACTATCTTTTCTATCTAATAATTAATTTTAATTATTATCTTCGCTTCATTTTACACAGTTTCTTGTTATTCTTGTTATTCTATTTGATTATTTCTCATTGCAGCAAGTTGTTCTCGAATGAAATGTTATGTGTCTACTCTGAGAAAACTCTATTATTGCTTAATTTTTCTACAGGAATTAAAGGCAAAGTCGTTCAATGCAAGGAAAAGATTCCAGTTAGCTATTATTTGTGTTCGTGCAGTTGTTCGTATCAAACGACTTCACACAACGCCTGAACCTCTTTCGACGCAAGTGGCATGCACTGACCCTTACAGAATCAAAATCTTACGAAAGGTACAATTTTTCAAATTGATTATATAGATGTATGAAATCTTTAACAAAAATACACAACCTTAAAAATATTTTAAATTGATAAAAATTATTCAAAATACTATTCGACAAGTTTCAACACACATGGATGTGTATACAATAAATAATTGTATTCGGAGAATCTGTAAAATCTTTTGCTGCGAGAAACCTTCTAAAAAACGGCTTCTCAACTCAGCGTTAGTTACGGGGACAGTGAAATTCTTTCTGTAAATACTAAACTCTTTGTCTGCACAAAAATGCGCAGTACATTTAATGGATCGATCCAATCTTTCTTTTTAAAGTATGTTTAGATTAAATTTTAATGATAATCCTCTGAAACTAAATTTAATCGTGTTTAGAAGTTTTATGATCTTATCGAAAGATATATATTATATGATTATGATTTTAATATTTTGTGCAATTATTATAGGTGATAGATGGTTGTGCGTTCAGAGTTTACGGGCATTGGGTGAAGAAGGGTGAAGGACAAAATCGAGCTGCTCTATTCGAGAACACACCAAAGACAGAGTTGAAGCACCTATACGTGACTAATCTGAGCAGATAACCAATGCTTCAACAAAGCACCCCCTAGTTACAATTGTGAATTTTTTTTTGTTAGTCAACGTTTACAGTATCTAAGCGAAATATTTCATTACGACAAAAAAGTGAAAAAATAAATAAGTTATTTAATAGAGAGTGGTATATTTGTACTGCTATTTCTTTGGTTCTATTAACGAACAAAGAATTCTTCGAATGTGTTATGGTAACTATAAAAGTGTTCGACGAAAGCGCAATATCGTCAGGTAAACATAATCATTATCTCTGTCTCTCTCTCTCGATATTGCAGAACAAGAAAACAAATTGGATTGTTTTACTTCAAAATCGTTCTACGGAAGCATAGTTGCATATTTATGGCCTTTTCTAGGAATATTTTGTACGCTGCTCGACAAATTTAGTTGGTATAAACAAGAAAACTTCCGAAAACGTGTTGCAAACTGTCAGGAGTTTTGTTAGCGGCACACTACGGCAAACTAGTATCACACTTTTAGAGTGTGTTTGATGCGTAGATCAAGTATTATATCGAAAATTGTTTGTGAAATTATTTTTTGAATGTTTTACGTTAAATTAATGATAATCTTTCTGCTTTACAGTATTTTCGATTTTGTCATAGCACAATAGAACGTGAAAGAATTTATTGTCAGTGGTACAGATAAGTTTGTGAACCATGTTCCGGTTTCGTTGGAAAGGAGTCCGGGACTATTCATATGATAATAATATTTCAATGATCAAAGAAGGTGCTTGTAGGTACAAATATTTGAAATAAATCACCATTTCCATGACCATTACTTACGTTTGTATATATACAACAATAAAAATACGTAAATAATTTATTACAAATCAGCAACACATGCTACTATGTAATTACTGTAATGTCACTTTTACTGTAATGCGTTTCCACCATTTTGCAAGGTTAGCGTTAATCATTAGCGTTCAAAAGTAACGACAATAACTCCAACAATTTATAAACAACTGTATAAGAAAAAGTTCATCTTGTAAATGATCGAGAACAAAAACTACAGTAAAAGATACATATACAAATTTTAAATTTATATGGAATTCCAACATAATCAAAATTTGTGACGAGAAAATTGTAGTATTCCATAGTGATGTTATTTATTAAGATCTGTATGTACATTATAGTATACTTTGTGCACATTCTAGTCATGTTTTGTACTGCTGGATTTGTTTTAGATTATAAATATCGTAGGAAAAATTTGTGTGGGTAATTTTCCTTGAACAAACACATCGTAAGCCTGATAATTTCTAACAATACGAGAAAGTAAATTGTAATCAATTCAATTTGATATTAGCATGTGATAAGAAGTTACAAAGAATAGTTAAATGAAGATAAATCTGTAAAATAATGTTCATACATACGTGTACCTCCATAGTGTTATATATTTAGTGTAAAATGTATATTTTGAAGTAAAATATTTTTTCAAACGTAGAACAAATAATTTTATTACTCCTTCTATTTAAAAAAAAAAACAATCTTCATTGGTAACAGTATAATACAATTTGATATTTTATCATTTCTAACACTGTAATTTTAATTTTATAAGAATAGCAAATTGATTGGTGTTCGTTAAACGTGTATTGATGAACTTTCTTTTTAATTTCGAGAACCCCACCGATTTATTCTAATTATTTGGTACAGCAAACGTAACAGTTTTTCGAATTTCTGTAGAATGCACGAAAACGAGGAAAAGAATAATTGTCACTTTTCTTTTTATTGTTCTGTAAAATTCTTATTAATTAATGTTCTGCAATTAAAACTTGCAAAGGAAAAAATGCTATAATCATTTTTACGTTCAATTATATTTTAATAATATCGGAAATGTATTTTGCCCTGGGCCCCGCACTTATTGTTAGTTACTTCACCAATTGATAAAGTAAACATATGTAATATTGTAATAGCTGTGGTATCCATTTTTTTACTTTTTTACCTTTTTTGTTGTACTGTATGTAGATATACATTACTGTTTTGTCAGGGCCAGGCTTGCCCAGGGCTCCGCAATCTCTAGGGCCGGTTGTGAATTTTATTTCGAGTTGATGATGACCCCAGTATCATACACTGAGTGTTTGATAATAAATCAAGATTTTTATAGGGAATGTTAAACGTTGTTTCAATGTTGTTCTCATATTTCTTTATTACGTAAAATTACATAAAAATAAACAAAGTGAGGAAATTATACAACATTGTCTAATTCCATGTTGCAGCAGAGCCTCGTCAACTTTCACCAAGAAGACTGAAATAGAAAAACCAAACATTTTTTCTGGCAACTTAAAGAACAATAGACTGTCCGAAAATAGTTTCGAATAACAAAGAAATTTTTAGGCACTTGATGGAAAAGAATTCTTTTTTAACCGCAAATCGTTTGTAAATTTAAATATTTATAGAAATTAAATCCATTACGATATAAAAGAAAAATTAAATTTTATAAAAGCCAAAACCAAAGAACAACAAAATACCAAGTTGGGCTATATTAACTTCATTACTACATTAGACTGCGGATTTTATGCATTTATGATAAAATATATTGTGTGTATGGGGGTAGGTCTGATTTATGACAGTACATAAAATTTTTTTAAAGAATTTAAATATACTACTGTATTATTTTCAACCTTTTAAACATATTCGGCAAAAAGTTAAATATTTCACCGCAGCCTGTTGCAATTCAGGTAGAAAGTGTTTATTCCGCACAAAGATCCGCGGTCTACATAGTCATGATAATAGTTGTCGAGTCTAGTTGGAGCGCATAGCGCGCTTATCGTGGCATACGCTGGTCATCTATTACAATCTATTACGATCGTGTACGTTATTCAAGCTTCTTCGGAGAGGAGGAGAAGGGGGAGGAGGATTGTTTTGATGTAAATTGTGAAAAATTTCGTTGCCATAGTGTTTTCCTCGATGAAAAAGTGAAGAAAAAGTTGAGTTTGACGAGGCTCTGTCGAGCGGCGATTTCGAAAAGCCGAGAGTACGTGTTTTTGGCGCGCGCGCAAAGGTAAACAATGAGCTGTATGTTTCGGTGAGGTAGACGCGGCAACAGCGCGAGGCCTGCGATCCATGTGACAGAGAAGGAACGTGACAAAAGGTGGCAGAGGGTGACGCCGCCGAGATCGGAGTGAGTGTTTGCCCGGGCGAGCCGGGTGTCGGGTGTGCTGTGTACGATTCTCGCGATAGTGCTCAGTTCTGGCGTCGTCCGGAAGGTAAGCTCGCTCTGAAAACGCGTGATCGGTCTCGGTAACCACGGTTAAGAAGGTCTCGTGCGATGCTACGCATGTAAATTGGTGAAAATCGGAAAGAAAAGTGCGTGGAGTTGGCTCGAGATATACAACGGAGCTCGACACTTCTCTTACACGCCCAGCGGAGTGCTGCGTCACATGGACTGCGGTGATTGGTCAATACAGCCGGGTGACGTCACGGGCCGCGCGCCGATTGGCCGGCGCCTCGGATCCTAGACACGTGAATCGTGGCCAAGCAAGCATGGCTGTTGATGCGCAGTGGTTAGCACTTGTAAAATGTTTCTGCCACGCGCTAGATCGATCAGGTTATAACCGTCGTGTGCCGTGAACCGTCGCGAGATCGTCCGCCGTACGAGGAAGCCTCGCGCGACACGCAGCTCGCGTCCGGCCGCGCGTGAACAGACCGGGAGGAAAGCCGTCTCTTGGTCGGTGAAATTGATTTCCACCGTGGAAAGTGGGCTCCAGCGTGTTTCCATCGTGACCGGAACGGACAGCTCCGCGCGGTGTGCGCCCGCACGTAAGTCGCCCGCTCCGCTTTCGATACGCGTCGCGATCAGCGTCACCACGCCCGCGGCCGAACCGTCTCCGCTACGAGAGAGAGCATTATCTCGACAGGACTCTATCACCTATTTAATTAACATGTGTATAGGTGGTTGCGTGGCGTGTTTTCCGTGCCATAATAGACCCAGCCAATCGCACGGTACTTCAACCGGTGACGTCACGCCGCCGAGACCTCCGATTGGCCGACGGTGCGTGCGTCGCCCGTCTAACGTGTGTGTAGCTGCTTTGTCAGTTTAAGGAGCGAGTTCCGCGTACGGTTCACGCTTCGAAACTTCGCTCACGATTCTCGATGGCCTTTTCTCTTCATCTCTTAGTGATAGTTGTTTCGATACGATCGCTTTTCAAACGATCCTTCCTACCCACTCGCGAAAAACATCGTCGCTCTTTTCTTTACCGCTAACAAGCCCTCGTAGCTCTCGATGCTTTTCAAATCGACCTACCAACGGAGTTCGGTTCTCGCCTTTCCCGCGCCTCCTCGCTCCTTCGCTGATCTCTCGCGGATCGCGCACCCGACAGCCTACACGCTCACACAACACTCTTCCGTGCTCTGTGTTCTGTGTTCTGTGTTGCGTGTTGCGTGTTGCGTGTTGCTGCACGTTCTCGTATACTCACGAGCACCAACGCCACGTAACGAGTCTCGCGAATCGTTTCGATGGCACATCGCGACACTGTCAATCTAATCCGACATTGAATCCGACCATGGTTTGTACATCAAGTACGTATACATAGTAATCGCACATAGTAATGGAACTACTCGGGTTAATCGAATCCCCGGCACGCAGTAAAACGGGAAAGTGCAATTTTTTTCTATTTGAATCGCGATATTGATGGCGGGCTATTTGAATCCGAGCCACGCTACAAAAATGTATACACTGTTACGATGATACGCGTATTTTCACCCTTGTTGGATTATATTTAATGCATTTAGTGACTGCGATGAAAAAATTCAGTTATCGATTTTTAGTTACGAATCGAACAGATCGTAGCGAGTATGTACATGTATTTACTGTAGATTAGAGTTACTCTAGTTCCTCGAATCTCGAGTGTGTAGAATAGAGGAAAATACTAGATGAAATTTTTTATACGAATTAACGAATACTTTGTTCGTAATCGGACAGGTTCTAATCGAAATCATTCCCCGACGTTTATCCAATTAATAATTACAAAATGCATTATCACTTTTATCAGTTAACGGTTAACGATTCAGACTTTCTTAATCGGTGCTTTACGGTAAATAGTATCTATTTATATTTCCAATTAGTAGTTATGACTTGTGACAATTTTTTTATCACAGCGCGCGTATTCCTTAGCAATTATTTCGATTATTAGCAAAGAGAAAAACACAGTTCTCTAGTGGTCATTTGAAATTCGTTTCCACAGTTAAATTTTTTATATAAAGTTTTCAAGCAGTTGCTGCAAAACTTACACATTCACCACGATTAACTCCATAGATTTTTCTCGACGCTGGACAATGCAATCTAATACAATCAACAATCCCAATCGAAAAAATTTGAGTATTAATATTTTTCCATTAATTGGACTAATGCTTACGTTAGCCAATAATTTCAAGCAAGCAGTACACGTTCGAATCAGAAAATCTCAAGAAATCCCAATCGACAAATATAATGTTTAATTACAATTAACCGAAGAATGCATTCAAGTATCGACCGAATTAATCTTGCTAACGAACCATCGACGCTTATAATGAATAATCAACGACTATAATTAATGTCTACGATCAAACTAAAGATCTACCGAAGCCACTAATCGCAAGATCCGCAACGCGTCTCTCGGTTACCGGGCGCCCCGAGCTTACGGTACGCCAGTGCATCAAACTTTATCCCGTCTCTATCAAAATTTCGATAAGACAACAAACAACGGTGAGGGGAAAAAACAATTGAAAGCAGCTTTCTCGAAGACGATCCACCGATACGACTGGAAAGAAACGTTCGTGCGATACAATAGCGGTTCTATTTTTTTTTGTCCCCGACAGTTAGATCGTTTCCAGCGATCGGGACTCGAGATGCGTGTTAATGCTGGTGCGCTCCAGGAAAGCGCACGCCGCGCCTGCGCATTTGCCCCCGGTGCGGTATTACGGAACGTGTGGCTCCGGGAGCCGGAGAGGGGAAGGGATGAGGCTTCCCGCGCGACTGCGTTACGTCACGCGTACGTCACGTGACGCATATTCAGAGACACCGGCGGTGTCCGTGCGGTCCGCAGCTCCGTTCAAACGAGCTAATAATATTATTGAACAAGAAAGTTTCCGAAAGCATGAACAAACGGTCGCGTACGTTCGAACAATCCGAAGTGTCGAGTGGCTGGAGATCAGATGTGTGACACGTGCGACTTCACCACGGTAAAACCAGAGGCTTATGACGTACGTCGAGTGTGTCGAATCCGCGTCCGGCAAGGTCGACGAATTGAGAACCGTCACGGGATTAATGTTTTCTCCCACCCTGCCGTATCGACGAACGAGACCGTCGTGGCTCGCTGTTTTCGAGCAAGGAGACTACAGTTGTTTTTTCTTTCGGTTTATTTGCGCGCAGATTGCCACCGGCGGCTGGCACCAGCAGAAACAGAGGGTGGAGGCTCTCGACTCCGTCGACGTCGTCGTCGTCGTCGTCGTCCTCGCGAGTCGCGGCGACGGGAATCGGCGCAGAGGCTCAATCTTCCGGAAGACCTTAAAGGGGAACAACAGTCGTGGAGCGACTCGGCAACGTCAGGATGAGCCTGGAAACGCTGCTCGAAGCGGCACGGTTCGTCGAGCAGCAGGAGAAAAAGAGGGAGCGACTCGCCAGCAGCTCTTCCTCCTCCTCCGATCATCCACTCGCCGTCGCCCCCCACTCCAACCATCACAACTCGAACGAGCCACGTGGTGAGTACCACGCGCCACTTTTCTCTCGCCGCGCCGTTTCACGGATAACGGACTGTGTACGGGGTGAGTCAGCTCTCACGCCCGAAAACTCGAAAATATCGACGGGGTTCCTTCGCGAGACATCAAAATGTTTTTTTCTCTTCTTTTTTCCTTATTCAACGTCGCTTTTCCAATTCATTTTTAGCATCATTTCGCAACGGGGAACCCGAGTTTAGTTTAAAGGTGGGCTCCGAACCACCTTCGGCACCACAGTATTAGATGACACATGGAGTATTTCCAGAAATTGATAAAGAACCCCGCACTCTAATCGTATGGAAAATCTATCCCGGTAAAATCAACTGGATTTTTCAAGTGATGTAGCTTATGATCCAATAATGGACAGTTATCGAGTTATAATCAGTGAAACATGAGGGAAGTATTTATTTTTTGGAAAAATGTTTGAAACCAAGATAGTAGGGTTTCATGACATCTGTTAGGTGGTGTAATTATTTTTGAATTTTCGAACGATCTTGATAAGATCTGTGAACAGAAATGTTTCCAAAAAATCTTTTCCTGTCACAGCGGAGATAAGGAAAAAATAGTGAGATATTGAAAAATCCAATAACAGATTTTATCGGGATAGATGTTTCATATAATTAGTGCCAGGTTCTTTCCTTCCTCTTAAAAAGAATCAACGCGAAATAATTTGCAAGATGTTTGCACAGAAAAACCAAACAAAAATCCGATGATTTAGGGTGGGATGAGAAGCACTGCAATGTACATGTGAACAGCACGCGATGACCCACGCGTTCACCGCCTCCAAATTAGGTATGATTTCCCTCGCGGCAGTGGCTCCCAAACGGATCACGATTTTTTCAAAAAACTTTGAGAATGGTCGCGTGCCCGAAAGTGCGTGGGTGTTTTCTCGTCTGTGTTTCACCGAATTCAATTTATTCCGTCACTATGAGGAATCTACGATCGTGTTACGAAAAATCACAAAGCAGTGCCACATAATAAACTCTCTGACGATTCCGCGTGCCCTTTCGGTTCCCGCGTTTTCTTAGGTCAATGACTCAACTGACCGATCTCGCAAAGCGAGTGGAAACGCTCGCGAAAGAGTTCTCGACTGCACGCCATCACGCCATCGTTCTCTCTTTCTCTCGTTCTACATCGACTTCGCTAGTCAAATGACCGGCCCCGATAACCTTTTCGAAAAAAAAACAACCGGAGCCGTCTGTGATCATTGCCGAGGTAAATCGGTAAAGGCGTAACTGATGCGATTCGCGACAATTGCATTTAAAAATCACTCTTACCGTAAAAAAAACTGCCAGCGCAAGGCGATTTCACGTGAAAAGCTAATGTTAAAAATTAATTACGAATTGTTTTTCATGCAATACGTTCTTCTGTTTTCAAGAAAAACGTTTCCAAAAAATTGATAAAACGTAAAGTTAATAACGTAACTGCGTACCCTTTTTTTAAACCTATTTCGAAAAAGGAGGCTACTCAATCCTATCCGTATGTGCCTTCTTTTTTCAAAGTCATTTTCAAAGTTGAGAGGACAACGTGTATTATTTACTTTGATTTAGTTCTTCATGCATTCGTTTATTTCATATGTTTAACAAAGATTGGTCCAGGAGTCACTAAACCATTGCAAAATGAAAACAATACTTATATTCTCAAACCATCACATTTATTATTTTATAAACAAATTCGGGGAAAGAGCGTAGCACACGCAGCAGATAAAACTTCAAATGTTTTCGTTTAAAATCCTAGTCGTGAGAAACAAAAATCTGCTGTCCAAGTAGCATATCTAAGAAAGACTAGTTTGTCTGCGTCTTCGAAATTCAGACACAGTTTTCAAAGCGCACTCGGTCGCTGGCTAGACATGTGTGTTATTCTGTCGAGGAAACGAAAAAAAATGTGAAAACTGGTGGCGGCAGCATGTGAAAGTGTATCTGTACGAGAGAGGCCAGCGAAGTGTCCGCGAAGTCACCGGAAGGTTGAAAAGTCAAGAGACGGTGAGGGTGGGAAGGAGGAGGTGGATGGGAAAGCAAGAACGATTTAGATGACCATATGCATCTTGCCATTCGGTGCCCCACCGTACGGCCAGAAAACAAGTCGCTAGCCAGAGCGTGCACGTAGCGGAGGACGCCTAGGAACGTATAAAGGCAAAGAGGCATCGAAGGGTGGCGGAAGTTAGGTGGGAGAGCGCATGGAAGGGTGCGCGGCAGGTTGCCGGTGGGGGGGTGTGTGAAGAAACGGAGTGACTGGTAACTGGAGGGGATAGATCGCGACGATTAGGTTGCGGTGGTGGGGGGTTGTGCGCGATATCAGTGTGTGCTCTCGGAGGGGCAACGCTGATGACCGTGGTGCGTTGGTGACGGTGGTGGGGGCGAACCTGGCTGGCGGTTCGTGGTGGGGACTCCAAGGGACCCCGGTCACTGACTCTAGAAACTACGACAGCTTTTGTGCTTCATTCACGAGCGCGCCACCTACTCGCGCACGGGCGTCGCGCTCGCTGTCACTTCTATCTATCCCCTTAACGTTTTCCCGTCGTCCTCAGCTTCTCGCAGCTGATACGGTTCCACGTTATCAGAACCCATGGACCATAGACCCATAGTTCCAGGGAAAAGTCGAAATTATCGGGTTCCGATTTTGTTTGCTTAACCCTTAACATGCCGAGTGAGGTTCTATAGGGACTCCAGAAAGTATTTTTCCTTAATAACTTTGTAAGTAAATTTTCGTTATTTTTCATATTTTATGTATTGAATGATTTACCTAGCAATAAATACATACATTAAACATATCCATTTTTTTTATTTTCAATTCTATAATTTTTTAACGTGTGCTCCATTGAGGATCAGCCTATTTATTAGTGTTGCCAAAAACTATACAGCATTTCAAGGATTAATCGTGCATTAAGCATTCAAGAGAGAATTCCAACTGGTCACTGAGATATGTAGATGACATTTTTTCTTGAAAATTTTAGGCATACACGGTTACATTGCAAACGAACATTTTTCATTTGGAGGCGAAAAAGAATTGAGCCGTCAGCGTTCCTGTAAAAAGGTTGACGGTGTAGCATATATTATAGATTTTTTAGTAGCAAAAAAAATATATTTTTTTTAATTTTTTGGTTGAGAATTCCAGTTTCGTATATTTTGAAAAAGTGATATATCGCGCGGCCGGTCCTCGTGTCTGCTGTCCCGCGCAGGGGAGGCCTGGATAGATGTAGTTGCACGGCAAGCAAAAAAAAAAAATGAACACGATACACAGGTCAGATCGATCTTTCCGTTTCGTTGGTGGTGCGCGTCGACGCATCAGAGACACCTGCGAACGCCTGTCGAACATCATGCCCACTTCGGTTCTAGGAGTGATGATCAGGCTCTAGAGCATTTTCTTTACGTCACACCGTTGCGTTCTTTTCATATTTACTCGAGAGTCTGAATCACGCGTGGTCATCGTCGTGCGTGCGTGCACAGAGTATTGGCAACGAGCGACAACGGTTTCCGATGCGTTTAGAAATCGGTCTCCTGGTTGCGGAACCCGGTCAAACAATCGCCGAGGCGAAGACGCGTGCGATTGTGACGTCGCGCTCAGCTATTTCTCCTCGTGGGTCGCGATGAAACCTTAAATGAAGGTGAACATACACTTATCGGTAGATCGATCCTCTGTTTTCACGGTCACGCCTCTCCCCTGCATAACGAAACATTGGTGGCGGATGTGAAAACCGCATTTTTCTCTGATTATTTCTTTTTTAAAGAGTTTAGCTCGATAAAAGTGATAAGAAAGAACGTCAACAAAGAATTATCAAGAAAATGTCGACTATTCCATCTTGAGCAGGAGAGTACCGTTGAGATATACACGAATAAAAAATTTTATACTGTTCAGCATCTTTTTGTCGGGGACGAGAAACGATCTTTTATATACGTGTACGAACAAAGGATCTTGAAGGGTTAAAAGTGACACTATCAAGTTCGTCAGCCGCGCGAGATCTCCCCTCGCTCGAAAAAAAAACTGACTACCGGTCGTCTCTCTCGCTTAGTATCCCGATCGTAACACGGATGATTTAAACGTTGTAATTTGCTCCCTATCTCCGTGCATCCGGTCCGTTGGCTTGTTGCGCGTGCTCGCTGGCAACGTTAGTGCCGTGATATAACAGGCGACGCGCGTTAAACGATCATTTCGGTCTGTCTATCTTAAAGCACTCGAACGATGCTTTGCAATCCAGTTTTACAGCTTCGCAACACACGTTCTTACGACTCGTTAAATGCTACAAAATCATTCAGGTCTTCGTAACGCAAACATTTACAACGAACCATCGGAGGCTCGCATATAACTAGCTATACCGTAGACCTAAGTTTCGCTATTCTCGATCATCCTCCGTTTCGAGAACTCGATGTATTCGCACAGTGGATTAGTCATTGCGGAGTAGTGGGTTGAAAAATGACCCAGCCACCGATCTCTTACTGAACCCAAGATAGCTAGGTGTGCGATCGACCGGTGCAACCACTCCTACCATCGGTGTTACACCGTTACCCCATGGGGGCGTTTGTAACTCACTCACTGTCAACACGTTTCACTAAGGATAGCCAAAAGATTTCCGTGGAAGAAACAGTTTGTTACAGAGCTCAGCTGAGACTGCAACAACTGTTTTTCTTTCCGCTGATAAGGATAAGATCGAGCGAAATAGAACGCAGCGCCGTGTCGTGCACTGTGTCGGCGGGCGAGCACGCGGGCAGCCGAGGTTGCGCAGTGCGCAGGCGCGTTGTCCCCGGCGAGTCCCCACCACGCGCGTCCGGCCGCGTGGCGTCCTGATCAATCGCAACGTTGCCGAGTCCTCCGGTGACCCGCGGATGGGCAGAGCGAGAGAGAGAGAGAGTAGCTCCCCCACCCCATCGGCCGTCAGCTATCCCTGCTGACCTAGGGGAATACCCCCTCCTCTGTCCCCACCGGCGCAGCACGTGGAGACGCGCCTCTTTCAATTTTTCATGCCTTATCGACCTGTAGATTCAACCGCTGTGCTACGGTCTGGGTCGAAGTTTTTTCGAACAGTTTCTTGAAAGATTCTCTCTCACCCAGTGCCGGATTAAGCCCCGTAGATGGAGTAGCAAATGCTACGAGCCTTACGCTTGCAGCAGAAAATTGACCTAAAATTTGGTCGATACCGTCCCCAGATATTTTTGCTTAAAAAGTCGTTCGTCGTGTTTTATTATATTATCGTGCAAAACCTAGGACCACCTGGTAACATTTGCTACGGGCCCCGCGCTGACTTAATCTTTGGCACTGCTCTCATCGTTAGTCAATTAATTTTTGATCATTCATAAATTAGTCAGTCTCTGAAATCAATTAAAAGGTGTTACGTGTACGGACGTTACCGTTGGTGACTCTTCACCTTTTCGGAGTTACGTGACGAAACAGAGGACCCATTTCAGAACAAAGGACCCACAAAAAATCGAACCAGCTCTTGCAACTGGTGCAACGAGTTGCATAATTTCGAAGAATCCGCTCTAATCAGTCATTCACACTCTCGACTAGGCTGATTTTGGCCACTATAGAAGGGCATTAGATCCCATAGTTAATACAATGGAGTTTTGTTTAATAATTTACAGACGCAATTATTAATTTTCTCGAAGATGATCCGAACATAGATGGAAACGTTGAAATTAGAAGTTGACAAATTGCAGAATTGCTTTGAAGTAAAAATTGTGACCGAACCACTGCGCCGAGAGCGTCAATAGGTACATCGTTTACAAACAAATATACAATCTATACTAAATATACAAATGACCGGAAGTGACGTTCAAGTTGTGACTGTTTTTGAGTGGTACTTTATTGGCTGGTGTGATACTCAAAACATATTCAACAAGTGCTTCTCTTTTTTTTTGTTCAAAACGCCCATGTTCAGGGGTTAAAAGTAATCCCTCAATGTCTGATGTCTCTATTGTTCGTGAACATAGTGAATTCATAATGTAATTGATGCGTCTTTCCGTGACGTAATTGTTTGGAGATGATTGTTATTATTATTTAAAAAAAAATCATTAGGAAATATTATTATTTCGGCATCCCTTGCGGTTCTACAGTTGCACAAAAAAATATTTCTAAGTCCTATGAACATTGTCTGCAACGTCGACCCGAGTATCCGTCGAAGAAAACCAAAGGGATGCTGGACGTACAACGGCAAACGGTGACGTGTTGCGCATCGCTGCCTCCGGCGCCACTTACCGGTCCCTCCACATTGCCACGCGGCTGTTGCGTTTTACTACGACGGAGGAAGAGGAGAAAGAATTGTAACTACTTATCCGTGACGTAGACAATTGTAGTAGTCGATGGCTGGTTTAGTCGAGTAAATCTGTTCCACCTGTTATGTCTGTACGATCCTCTAGTTTTATTGGATTTTTGCGGGTATTTGTCTTTGTTTACATGGTTTTTCGTCTGTTTGTTACAGGTGCGAAGCTGAAGAGAGAACGCACGGAGCAAGATGACTTGTTCTGCGAAGAGAAAATGCTCATCATCGACGGTGAGTCCTACCACCGTTTTATTTCCTCGTTTGAAAGCTTTAGTTACGAACAAATTAATGAAAAGTTGTGTCGTAAACTGGATTTGTTAAAATTCCGAAGAAATCCGATTTGTAACAGTTGTCGATGTGCATATCTGAGAATTTTTTCGGATTTTTTCGTTGAAAGTCCTGTCCTCCAAAAAATTACTAAAAAATTGTCTTTTTAGTTAGAAATGAACTGACCATTTTTCATATGAAATTTCGAAAATAATCTGGCATCTTGAGACGCGCATCACAAAATTTGTCCAATTTTGTAATTGAAATACTGTTTGAAATACTGCGTTCCTCAACGAGGGTTAAAAATATTTTCTATTTACATATCTGTAATGTATTTATAACAGTAGGACGTTAAACTGATATTATAACCTTTCGATGTTAATGGTTCACTACGTGTACCAGTAAACCACGAGAGGTTAAGCGCCCAATCGATTTTCATTGGTCGTTGGAGGGCTTAACACGTTCACCGCTGCGTCAGTCACCGGTAAAACGACACGAAACGTATGATTAGAACTATTTTTAATACTGACGGTGGCCGTTAAAACAATTTCATTTGAACTTTCAAACATCTTTGAAACGACCCATTTTTTTGTCTTCGTGGTCAGAAAATACAATACATTTCTCTCTGCAATACTTTCTCAAGTACATACTCCCAAAAACAATGTTACAGACGAATTGTCTTTTAATGCAATTCTTGAAAGCTAACCCTCCGACGGCTGCGTCTGTTTTGACCAAGAGTATCAAGACATTTATGTACTCAATTCTTGGAAGTTGAAAGTAACACAAAGACTAACGTGTCTATAATGGGAACCATTAAAAATATATTTTAAAAATTCACAATTAAAGAGTTCTAAACATCAGTTATGATCATATATATAAAAGGAATTACAGTGATTTTTGAACAATATTAAAAGGGCGACATAAAAGGGCTTTTATTAATATGTAACCACACGACTTAGACTTTTTTCTCTCTAGAAGTTAGAATAGTTAGTTTACTATATCACTATGATATTGACGATTTCTCGAGAATGAGATATTTAGTTTTCAACTACTTTTTGGATCCACTGTATTTATTTGATTAATTGCCTTGAAACCAAAATATAATAAACAAGATTCCATCTATTCTATAAGATTCGATAAAGAATTTCTATTCGCTATAACCAGAAAATATGTAAATCGTAATGCAAGGGGTTTAAAAGCACAAAAGTCGAGTGCATGTAGCGACTGGTGACAAGAGAGCTAGAAAGAGAAAGCAGCGGCCGGTTGATGTCTGCACTCATTGCGCGACAAGGACAGAGTGTCGCGGGTGACTGGAGGCAGTTGGGCAGTTCTCGCGAGAACGGAGATGTCACGGAAAGTGGCGGCGGTGGCCGAGGCGGCGGGCCGCAAGGAGATTGGTTGCTGTCACCGCTGTCGTTGCCACTGGTGCGCGGGGCGGGGGCGCCGCCGCCGCCGCCGCCGTCATCCTCAGGTTGGAGGCGGTGGCACTTACGTTTAGACTTCAGTCGGCACTCGCGTCTCACGCGCGGTACGAGTTCCCTTTGGTGCCCGACAATCGTTCGATCTTATCGATCGACGATCCCAGCCAGCCGTCTTTCTCTTCGCGATAACTTCGCACCCGAGGTCGCTCGTTGTCCCTAAGTTGGACGTCGTCTGCAGAACCTCGACGGCGATTACGATCGGATTGAAAAATTTGGTCGGATACAGTGAATGTTTACTGAATCCGTTGATTCGCCCGTGGATGACCGGTGCCGGAGGCTCGGGGAGAGCGGCGTTGAATTGTCTAGGAGGGGTGGGGGGATGATCCTCAGGCCACGGCGTCGTCGCGAGTGTTTCGAAAGTTCCGATTTTTTTTCCTATCGCGTAAACGGCGACCTCGTCGTATTCATTCGTCGCTACCGCGTCCCCTCTCCGCGTCGTCGTGACGCAGCCCTCTCTCTTTTCCACGCGCCTCGCATTCCCGGCCGTTTCCACTTCTTTTCGACTAGTCGTCCGTTCGACGCGTCCCCAGCGACAGTTTCGCCGGGATTGTATGACCAAAGTGTCTCTCTCTCTCTCTTTCTCTCACTCCTCCAAGTGAACAACCATGTCGGATATAACAGGGAATCTCTAAGATCTCCAGGTATCGAAGATGTACCACCGCGTTGCTTAGTGTTAGCCATATCGTGTATAAGTTTTCTGGATTGTACAGTTAGAATTTGAGGAGGTCCTAGATTTCCTGTCACACCGAATCTCGCAGTGATCACTATTTGCGGGGGTCGAAGACTGTCGAAGACTGTCGAAGATTATGGATGCACGACAGTGAATCATGTTTGAGTTGGAAGGAACAAGTGTCAAAGAAAGTTTGCCACCTCGTTTAGGCTATGCCCTAATAAAATTGTGAGAAGCAAGCTGCTGCTTTTATGGACCCTTTCCCAGGACAGAAAACTAAAGATGGTGGATCTGGAAAAATGAATATCGTACCGTGTTTGATGGAATGAAAAAAAGTGTAGTTGTTGTTGGTTGGGAGCAATCCCGTAAGTTTCGTTGGCGTGAATGTAGGAATTTCAGTCGTCAGAATTTTCGAGGATCTACCGTGTCAAAATATCGTTGTAGGTGGTGACGAATGCATGAAACAGTGTTGTGCCAAGTGTTGGAGAAGATTTAGCAGTTGCCTGTTGTTCTCTTTGACCCCCTACGTTGCTCTAGCATCGTATGTATACAGATCCTTCCTGGTACGAGAACGGAGGTTCTACGAGGCTGAAACATTGTTGATGATGACAAATGCGTAGAATCGTGTAACGGTGCCAAAAAAGAGTTTCGGTAGTTGATATAGCTAGAGGAGAGACCCGTGACGGTATGCACGTATGAAATTCGGTTGTTCTGGTGTTGTGAGAGGAGGGGAGGAGGAGGAGGTCGTTCTCCAGTGCAGCGATCGTGGCAGCCACGGCCCTATATAGTCCGCGGCGAGCGTGCTCTTTTTTTATCTGCGTGTAACGCGTGCCGGCCGGAGAGAACCGTGCGTAACGCAGCCGTCAACAGAGTTCTCGGGATCATGGGCGTTCTTTTGGTCTCGGATGGCACAGTGGCGGTCCAACCTCGCATGAGTCTGAACGCGGTCAAAGCTGCCGGAGCGCAGCAACCGATCGACGAGACCAACAACAATGTGAGCGGGATACGGGACGCGAATAGCCTGATGCCGACGCAGGTCGTCGGTATTATCGGCGTGGTCGTCAACGATGAGCCGCGTCACAGCTGGATGCCGCCCCCGCCTAAGAAAAAATGGATACGCCACTACCTACTCGGTGAGCTAACCTTACCCTGGCTCCTTCGGGGTCTGTCTAGCCGGTCGAAATCACCGAAACTGACGGTTCACACGAGATACTTATTGTCTACCATTTTAACAACCTTTTCGTGAGAAACACTTTTTTTCCTTGGGAGCCCCCCCCCCCCCTGGACTCCCTTTTCTTCTCTGAATCCGACGGTCCACCACCCGAGGTCCTACATTTCGTACTTACTCCCATGGTGTGGTGGGTGACTCATCACGCGGGTCTCCTTCGACCTCAGATGACATATCCTTTTCCCTTTTCATCAAGAAACACCTACCCTTATCTTGTGGTTGGTTAGCCTCGGAACGAGTCGCTACGAAATGAAAATTATGTAGCATTCATCGCGGCACATCGGAACGAAATTAGGGACCATTCCTGTATTTTCTAATTTTTTTTCTGAAATCCTTTCATACTTTCTACTTTATCTAATTACGCCTATCTTTTTTTTAGCATGAACGTCTTCAAGTTTCGTAAACTATTTGACACGTGCTTTCTTCATATGAATTCTAATAACTCCCTGTTGAAAGCTGACATCGCGGGAAGGCGGGTTGTCAAGTTTGTTATACTGAGTGTCTGGGGGATAATCGAGGGTGGGAAAACATTTGAAATTTCTATTTGTTTTTACCATGTGTATTCGTAGATATTTTGATGAAAAAGTTTGTTTTTGAATGAATTACTGATTGTTATCAATTAGTATTTACCTAGATAGCAAATATTAACCTAATAAATGTCATACTGGATATTCGAGACTAGTAAAAATTATAGAGAAATTTATATGAAATTTTGAAAAATATATCACGTAGAGAAGACGTGTAGCCCATGCTTTTTTGGTTCATTGGAATTTCTCATATTTGAAAGAACTATCGACAATTGGGAATGCCTGTATCTTCGTTTTACAAAATTTTTTCAAATCGTATTACTACTTTTTATTTTTCTGCTATCGGAAAGATGAATGTTGCTTGGATTTACTGTGACTTATCAAAAGAGAGAGAGAGAGAGAGAGAGAGAGGAGAATTACTCTGTTTGGTAGTTGATTCATCAATAATTATTTGAAGTTAATTTATCAATGGCCGTCGAAATTTTTGCGAGTGAACAAACATGCTTGACGGTGCGTGAGTAACGCAGATAACGACTAACGGAAAGTTTTGTCGTTCATCATAATTTTATTTGATACTCAGGTGCTGTTTTTAAAATATTCAACGGTAATACTTACTAGAAAAATTTGAGCGACATATTCTGTCAACTTCTATAAAAAGCGTATTCGAACTACTGTGAACAAAAAAAAAGAAACACTTGAAATAACAAACTTACAAATTCACTATAAAATTGAGAAATTTCTGATTAGGGCGCAACGTTTAATCACACTTTCATCCGTAATCAGTACGATAAATAGACCAATCCTGAGTCACCTTTGAACCACACTATACTTTTAATTGAACATGTTCCAGTGTTTCTGAACGAGTAAATTAAACACCAAAGAAATAACTTCGAATCGCTAAGAAATTTCTGATTAAGGTAAAACTCGTAATCACACTTTTTTTATCTGTAATCAGTGTGGTAGATAGAGAAATCCTGGGTCACCTTTGACTCTCGCGTTCACGAAATTCTTGACTGTTTTTCGAAATTAATTAAATTAAACGACAAATTAATATTCCCGGAGGTGGCGAATTAATTCCCGCGATGATCAAACGATCGGAGTGAGTTGGAGTATTGGTCATAATGTTATAGTATGTCGTTTCGAAAGCGTTTGATGCGTCTCGGTGGCAGTATCGTCGGGTGAAAGGTCACTTTAGTCATTCGAATGTTCATTGCCGCCACGATTCGCAAAATTGTAGCGCGTTTCGCGGGCTGCGTCTAATTATAATGCGAATCCTCCGCGTCTGGCATAACACCAAGCCAATTAGGCGACCGCGTTCAGAGCTGTGTTCCCCTAATCTCGCGGATTTTCCGCTCCGTCTTCCGTCTTCCGTCTTCTCTCTTATCTCGCGGCACGTGGTCGTTCGGCTCGCAGCCGTGACACTGCACTCCGGCATCGATCTCAACACAACCGTCCGTGCACCGTCGCCTGTTGATGTAGTTTCGAACGGAGCACTGCTCAGTCGACGATTCTTACTGTTTAGGTCAGCGCAAGTCTGCGAAACGTTTGATGATCGAGCTGGCGGATCATGCGAAACGCCCATGCTCGAGCTTTTTTTCAAGAACTCGGTGATTCTTTTTTTAACAAACGCCACTGTGCTGGAAAGCACATTTTTCGTACTATTTATAGTCGTTTTCCACCATCAGGTGTAAATAAACAACGAACGTATCGGCCATCTTCAGGCGGCGATGCCACAGTGGGGGACGAATGTCCATTTTAGGTGGAAAAAATCATGTTAGAAAATAAATATAAAATTTGCCCGACGCTCCAACTGTCAATTGTCCGACTGTCCTAACACGCGTCTAGCTCGCGCTCTGATTGGTCCGCGTTTTTCGTTAATAACTCCTTAACAAAGCTGCGCACGCCATTCTTGCAAAGGAAAATGTTGCTTCGAATCATCTCAGGAACCTCCCATTTCCGGATGTTGAAGGAATTTTTAGACACCCTTAATACTTCTTTTGGAATGTTCACTGACCCTAATTATACTAATCATAATTCATTTTATTATATCAGCGATCGTCAGGGCAGCGTTTTTTTCCTCAGTAGTTTGATTTATAAAGCATCTCTCGAACTCGCATGATTTTAATTGGCGTGTAAACCTTCGCAGAATTGTTCTGGAATAACGTCGGATCTCGAAAATGATTTTTACAAAATTACCAGCTGGATCAAACTTCGTGGAGAAAGACTTTGTTTGAAGATAAACGTCGATAGCAGCGCGGTCTTTTTTTTTACTTGAGCTTCGAGGATGCTTCGAATTAAAGTGGTTACGCACGCACAGCCTATAAATATTCTTTAGCTGGACGTTCGGTTCTCGCGTTACAGCAGGACCACTGATTGAACCGACTAGCGGAGCTAGATTCGCCTAAACTTTAAATACGAGCACTTAGAGCACGATGAAAGCTAGAATGCTCGGCCAGCAAATGTTATACTAGCGGAACCATTTCTTTTTTGTCGTAAAACTGCAAAACTGCAAAAATTATCTTGGAATTTTCATGTGAATTTCTGTTGCATAGTGCAATATTATATTATTATTATTAATATATATATATATTTAATTAATTAATATATATATTTATATTAATATATATATATTAATAATATTGCTTAATAATAATATAATATTATTATTAAGCAATATTATTAATAGTAGATTAACTTGGCTATATTTTAAACCGTTTATAATGACATTTTAGAGAGCATGTTCGTTTATTGTTTTAACGGCACTGGTTCGTATTCGTACTTGTTGTTCATAGTTTTGTCGGCGAGATACAGTGTTGCATTTTACGGCAGTTATTTGAGCGTACAGTGTGCCCAGAAATACATTATACATTTGCAAGGCGAACAAACGGAATGCATGAGCGTTCGCGAAAAAAAGTGTTCCAGCGAAACCGATTGACATATCATTTGAAAGGAAAATTAGGGTTGATTTGTAGCGGCACGGCTTCGAGATACTGATCGCAGTTTCCCAGCGTTTGGCAAACGCACGAAAATATTTTCGAACATATTGACTCCATAAGGAGGTCATTCTTCTCGCAGTTTTTGCAATTTTAATAAGAAGCCTCCGGCCATTTTGGTTCTCGAAAATGCAATTCGCGAGCACTCCACGACACAATTCTAGCGATTTTTGGTGAGGTCTGTTTAACGCTTTTTGTACAAATTCTATTTAAAACGTTGTTGAAACAAAAGCGTCGATGAAGCTAAGTTTTAATTTTTTTTACTATGGCACACCTTATAAAAAATAATTAAAAAACTAGCTGACCCGACAGAGGTTGTCCTGTCCAAATTTCAATAAATTTGTTCATGATTGTTTCGTGAGTTTGTGAAAAGCTATTGGAAATGTGTGAACAAAGTAAAAATAAGAAAAAACGTATTTCATGGCCATGAATATTCAATTTAAGGAGGAGTACATTCAGAAGTTTTCTCCAGAAAACGTTTCCAGGACCGTAACGAACGAAACAAAAAAAGAATTACGCATATCCGTCGTTCGAATCGTGAGTTACGGACTTGAGTTCATACAAAAATCCCATAGAAAAAAAACATTTAATTTTTTCCTGAATTTTCCATTTTTCCAAGCGACTTTTCCCATTTTTCTTTCCCTAAAAACCTTATTCGAACTATTACGAACATTTTCTTTTTAATTAGCCAAATCGTTCCAGCCCCTCTCAAGTCATACACTTACCAACGAACAGCGTTTAATTTTTATTGATTTAATCTTTATAGGTACGATGACAGTAGTGGTTCTGTTTGATAAAGATTTATAGAGGGTGTCGAAAAAACTGTTTTACTTCTAAGTTCATTTGAAGTAACTTCTACGGTTTTTAAAGTTATTAGTTAAAAAATACAGACCAATCAAAGGGCAGGTATCGTGGGCGCGCGCTGAGCCTGATGATGGTATTGGCCGAACCGGACTCCGCCCCTGTTGCCCCATCCTAATTGGTCTGTGTACGTTTTCGATAATAAATCCTAATCAAAGCCGCGGAGAACATTCTCGCAAAGGAAAAGGTTGCTTCGAATGACCCCAGCGAATCACCGACAATCAAGGAAGTACACACCCTGTGTGTGTGTGTGTGTGCGCGCGCACGCGCGCGTGTGTGTATGTGTGTGTGTATATATATTCGAGATTTTGTAAATTCGAAAAACAAAAGAAGCCTACCGCGTGTGACATTGCGAGTCAACAGAGACGAGCGTGTTCCGAATGCGCGGGCAATCTCGTTACGTGACACGTTTTAACGTTATTCGCCGAACGCACCGATGCAGGCGAGCGATGCACTTGTTATTCTCGTGGTACGTACACGCCGTCTTTAAGCCCGGAATAGATTTAGGAAGCGTCGAGCTATGCGACACGGGTTTGCCAAGTCTCTTGGTACATGAATGAGTTAGTTGCATGCGCGTACACGTGCTGCGCTAATTTATAGCGTTACTTGGCCACGCCACGCCGTGCCGCCGAGAAAACTTTCGGCTCCGAAAGCTTTTCGTAGTGAAACGTCTCGGTTGCTATTGTACCAGTGACGCACCCAGGGGGGAGGCTAGGGAGCTACCCCCCCCCCCCTCCTTAAGAAAAGGATACAAAACACTGGACAATTAGCTGAACCGTAGAATAGATAGCCGCTTCCTCTCCTATTTCGATGATTTTTGAATATGTTATATGTAAAAGTAATCATTTAGAACAACTTTCCCTATATATAAGTAAATATGTGTAGTTACCGTGGACAGATATTTTTGTTTAAAAAAAGATCATTTTGTTCAACTCGCCTCTCCCCTCCCAGGTTAAATCCTAGGTATGCCACTGTATTGTACAATGACGTTGATCGTCCCGAAGCTAATTGCACGAGCAACTTTCTTACCAGTCCCGAAGAGCTGTCGTCAATTCTTTTGTCGACGACTCTCTCTTCGTAAGAATAGGGGTTGCGCAGAAAAAATTTTTTCTGGCGAAATTATGCGAGCTCAGAGTACTAAGAAACCATTTTTCGGGAACATGAAGCAAGACATCGGTAAAGTATGTGTATTTTTTATTTGCACTATAAACAGATTTTAGGGGGTGAAATAATTTTTCTTTTCAAGTAATTCTAACATTTATTTCTTGCTTAAGCCGTAGTTTCAGGGATGAAATCATCCCTCGAAAAGAATACAAACTTTTTACTGTCACAGTTTACAGTTATCAAAGAAAAGTTTCGATAATAGTAACATTGTTATTTATGATTTCGAAATATGTAAATATACATTACGAAGAAGAAAATAGGCGATTTGTTGCTGCGATTAACCGTCTCTACTGAATCAACAAAGCTATTTATCTTGTAGCATACGCGCAACCTGTACCGTCAACACTGGCAACCTCGGTAACAGTACTCGAATACTATTTGCAACTGTTTCTACAACTTTCTTCGGCGCGTCTTTTCCCTCATAAAATTGCCTTTAACATTTTGTCTTTGTTTACTTTAAAAGATATTAGAAAACATCTTTAAAAAATTCAATTTATGTTGCTTATAACAATTCAATCCTAATATAAAAATGTAAAGAACAGTCTCTTTTCGACTTGTGTCCAAATTTTGAATTTGAAATTTTTTATTTGTCATTGTTAGAATTCTAAAAATTGGAGAAATTCCTTTAAACACATCGAAATATTTAAAATTAGTAGATTTTTTCAGAATAAGTATCCTCATTCGATAACATTCAAATTGGTAATAACGATTGCTACGACGCTGCAGCAGAGGTATCGAACCCCTCACCATTCCAGGAAAGCGTCTTGAGCTAATCTTAGGCGAGAACGTTGTCATTCAGGTTTGGGTATAGAATGGAATGGGCAAGGGGAGCTTTGTAGTTCGTATTGTCGACCACAAGGAATTTCGCTGCATCCAGATTCTCTGTGTGTCGAGTGCCCTTAATGGGCGTAGTTTCATCGCCTCTCTATGTAGATTTCTTCTAAGGGGTGTGGCTTCGTTGCTCCACCTGTGTAGAATGTCTTCGAAGGCGTGGGGTCGCTGATATCTCATTAGAAACAGTTTATCAAGCGTAGATCTTTTGCTCCTCTCATGCGGAGCGTTTTTGAAGGCGTGATCCCCTCTGGTCCCCTGTCTAAAGTGCCTTGCAGTGTCGGCGTTTCATCGATCTTTTGGTATAAAGGGCCTCATGAGGCGTGGTTCTGCTGTCTCTCCGTATAAAGTGTACTAACGGGGCGTGGCTTCGTTGCTCCACCGGTGTAAAATATCTTTAGAGGCGTGGCTATCGTTGATATTTTGTTGCCAGAGACCTATGAGATTTTTCGAAAAGGCTTTTAGAAAATAAAAAATGAAGAATGAAAAAAATTGTCCTATTTTATAATAATGCCCCGCTGTGTCGATGCGTACGAGCAATCAGTTGCCCAGACCTGAGATACCCGTAGCTGAAAAGAATAAGAATATCCCCACTCTTCCGTTGTCTCGGTTAGGCTGCGACCAGGCTGACACATCCGAAGATTCTACACAAGGCGCATTAAACTACTTGCTGGACATACCTGGTGTTAAATGTCCGACAGGCGTAGTTTTGCTGTCATTTTATCTACAATGCCTTGAGTCGATGAAATTGCATTGTTCTCCTACATATTGTCCCTAAAACGTAGTATTGCTGCCTCTCCGCGTGAAGTGCCCTGAAGGCGTGTAGTCTAGTTACTCCTCCTGTGTAGAATAGCCCAATAGAGCGTGGTTCGTTGTTCCCGCTGTATAAAGTGTCCTGACTGGGCGTGGTTTCTCTGCTCGTCTGTGCAGACCGTCCTGAATAGATTTTATTGCTTTTCTTGTATGTACAGAGTACTCGGAATCGACGATATGCTTTTGTCCCTCTTCGCAGAAGTGTCAATTGTCCACAAGTGGGCATGACTTCTCTGCCCGGACTCTTCTGCAGAGCCGGGCCACTGCTCTATTGAACAATGTGTGTCCACACCTGTCCTAAACTCAAGATCCTCAATCTATACTTGATCCCAAATAAGAGTCAGATGCGCAGTAGAGTCTTAAATTCTTCGGCTAGTAAGTATCTTCTTATTTGGGATTAAGATTAGCTCGTAAATACCGCAATGAGTTTTCTTGACTGTTTTCCCCAAATGGGCGTGGCCTTGTTGCCACCTCCCCACTGGGCAATCTATGCAAATATACTGGTGTAGCGTATCATTCGAAGGGCGAAGTACGTTTCGTAGATGTCTACTAAGATTTTCTCACTTCATTAGAATCTATCTTGATTTGTTTCAGAGGAGGAGCCGCTGGAGAATAGTAGAACGAACGGGAACCACTCGGCAGTTTCTAGAGGGAGTCCCGTGATCTCGAGTACACGAATAACGCCACTTCACGCCACGTCACACGTTCACCTGTCCCACCAGCAACAGCCACAGCAGCAGCAGCAGCAACCACCGGCGCAGCAGCAACCCCAACCTCAACCACAACCACAACCGCAGCAGCAACAGCAACCGCATCACCTCCACCACCACCATCATAACAATCACAACAGTACGCATAATGTCTACGTGGAGAATCACAATTCAAATCACTCGCAGCAAAACGCCGGCAATCTCGTCGTTGACCTTGAACCGAACCATGACAATAAGAAGCATCGGAATGGGTAAGAACACTTATCCTCTAATTACGCTTGACGCGGTACGAGCACCCATTGCGAATGCAGTTGCACAATATTAAATAGAAAAGGTCTGATTTCTTTTAATTTGACTGGTTCTGCTGTCAGCTGCTGTTTTGCTGTCTCAAACAATCGACAATTAGTACCGCGGTTTTTTGCATCAGCCGGGACAATTTATAGAAAGTTTACATCACAGATTCTAATGAACTTCTGTTTATTTTCGAGAGAATGCATGATGTATGCTTGGAGAGCGAACCACAACTGTAAGAAAATTGAGCAGAAGATGTATTGCGAGTGTAGAAACATTGTAGTTTATTAACATTACTAATGAACTAATAGTTATTAATATTTTTTTCTCTTTCTGTGTCATTTTTAATTTTCGCGATCCGGTCTCTCTCTCTCTCTCTCTCTCTCTTCAAATAGTTATTATTTTTTGCATGTTTACCACTTAAGGCATTTTTATATACATCCAACTGATTAATAAACTATATAATTTTTCGAATTGCAATCGCATCGCATCGTGATTATGCTACTTTGCCTACGCAACGTGAAAATTCGTTGTGCAAGTGAAGTGGTGTAGTTCCGTCGCTTTTTCGAACCCGAACCCTAAATAATGAAATCTCGAAATACTCTATTGAAACACAGTGGAAAAATCACGACAAACCTTCTGTAATTTAAAATGCTTCTAATACGATATTGCCGCTGCTCTATCTACACAACTAACAAATCTATTATTCAAGTGAATTGTCGCTTTTTTAGAAACCGAGCTCGAAACAATAACATTTTCAAAAAACTTCCCGATCCTCTTGCATGTAACACAGTGCTATGAAAAACACGGTTTCGATATACAGTGAAGTCTTGATCGAAGCCGTACAGAGCTGTACGATCTTAGTAAGTTTGCCTCCCCCCTCCACTGGGGGGATACTCCGCGAGAGGGGTGAAGAAACTCGAGGATCCGGCTTAGAACACTTCGCTGGAATATGGTGTAAAGAATGCTACAATGTTGTTGCTCAAATAAGGAATACTTTAAACATAATTTTCGGATAAATTAATTAAAAGATTAAGCATAGATTTCTTTTCACAATCTTCGCACTTCTTCGCAATTTCTTGGATGGTCTATTCAGTCTTCATAATTCTGTCTTCGTCTAATCTTCTCATTAGAAAAAAAATTGGTTGGAAAGCATTTTCACCAGAATAAAAATCCAAGTCCCCTTGACACGGTTTCGATAGAATACGAATCGACCGTGTTGTGCGAGAGTTGTATAAAAAAAAGGTGTCGAGCAGACAAATGAATTTCGATTGAAAAGAAAATCGATCAAAGTCAAAGTTAAGTTTAGAGTAGCGTAGCCGGGTTCTTTCTATCGTCCAGGTCTTTTTCTCCGTCTGCTTCTGTCCCGTCTTCGTTATAGCCTGTTGCTTCGCTGTACGCTCACCGGTCTACCCCCTCTGCCCAGCCTTGCCCCCCTCTCCTCCTCCTCCGTCTTTCCCGTTCCCTGTTTTCTTGTGGCGGAGGCGCACAGGCACACAGGCACACAGCGGTGCCGACGAGGCAGAATCTACTATCCATTCACGCGGTGCACGTGTCCAGGGTGAATGGCACGTGCACGGTGCGTCGCTCGCCGTGTCCCGTGTCGCATTGCCGTGAGAGGCCGAGAGAGCTGGCTAGTGACGCGGTTACATGATCATCTTGCAGAACCTATCTACAGGGTGTTCGACTACGCGTGTCAAAGATCTCGAGAGCTCCAACTCTGTGCGAGCCATCTACAATGTTCACGAAATTAAGAATTCTAATTTTCCTGTGACACCTTCCTTTTCTAGTTATTCAATATTTTAACCACTATTTGCAAATTACCACAATAATTTTCTTTTCGACGTTTCGATCTTACGTTTAGATCATTTAATTCTTTAATCGAACGCGCATCAAAACATAAGCAAGTTTAATAATTTACAGACGCGATTGATATCGATTTAAAGTAAGATCGAAACTTCGAAAAACAATTATTCTGGTAATTTGCAAATAGTGTTTGAAAATTAGTAATTGAAAATTGTTTGAATAACGATTTTCCGATTGTTGTGCAATATAGTGATAGGAAAATTGTGTGATCAAAGATTCGGTAATTGAATAATTGAGAATGGGTTAAATGGAAATTGAATGAGTGGATTTAAATGAGTAATTGAATAGTTGAAAAATCAGTAATGGTTGAGAAATCGGATAATTGAATAATTGAGAAATTGGTTTGTTAAATAGTTGGGAAATCGAGTAATTAGTCGAGATCTCGGGTGATTGAATAATTGGAAAACTTGATGGTTGACTAGTTGAAAAAGGAGTGATTGTCAAATCGTTTAACAAATTAATTGAAAAATCGACAGACCATTGCGTCGTCTATGAAAACTGCGATTATTCGATGATTTGCCATGATTGTTCGGAAAAGATAGACAAGCGTGTCCGCGTTCTTCGAAAAGCAACCGTGTCTGCACAGATCAAATTGCACTTTGAAAAGTGTTTAAAAATAAGCACTCGTGCCAGCATATCGCGCCAGTTGCTATGAAAATGTATGACGAATTCGTGAAATCTGTGCCGAATTGTCAACATATCACAAGTGTAGAAGCTTCTTTCGATCCGCTGACGATAGCGATTCGAATTCGCCAGACATTTAGAAACGATCGCACGTTTATTCGAGACCTTGAGAGATCACGGTGATGAAAACCGAGGTTGATGTGTCTGAAATAAAGGCAATCGACACCTCGAATGTATAGTACACGCCTTCGTTTCTGTATTCCAGGCCTTGCGTAACCCGATCGGGCACGAGGGAAGTGCACAACAAACTCGAGAAAAATCGAAGAGCGCACCTGAAAGAGTGCTTCGAATTACTGAAGAAGCAGCTACCTTCGCAGGACGAGAAGAAGTCTTCGAATCTTTCCATTCTTCACGCGGCAATCAGGTATATACAGGTACGTGGCTGTTTTCCGACTCATTTCTTAAATTTATTTCTTCCGATCTATTTAACAATTTGCTGAAATCGATGTTTAATTTGCCGCGGATTGGATTGATAATTAATATTTTTTATCGTCGCTCAACACATTCATTCTCAAATATTTTTTATTATTACAAGTAATGTACCTTTTGTGACGTCAAATGTTTATTTTCAAACATTTCCGAATGTTCACGTATTTTTAATCCTTGCAATACATTCAATCCATTTGAGTGCTTCCTCTCGAGTATTATTAATTATTTCAAACAAATCAAATTGGAAATGAAGTACAATTTTAAATAATTTGATATAATTCACACGTTTCAAAAGAATTGAAATCTTTTTGTGAATTGAAATATTAGGAATGAAAAATAATCGAATAAAATGCTTGAACGAACAATCAAATTCTAAAAGAAATACGTGAAGCAGCGAAGAAATCGCGATCGGCGACCTTATCAGTCTAGTCAAAGGCAGATATAGACAGCTATTTAACATAGCGGCAAGATTGCATCGCAGCTGCTTCGAAATCTAATTGTTGGTGGTACCGATTTTTCTAAAAATCTCACAAGAAACTTATGAGCGATAGATGACCGAGTCGCGGGAAAGTATGGGATCACCGGCCTCTGGCATCAGGGAAGGCAGTTGCGCGGTTCATATCTTCCATCTCGCATTTTCTCCCTAAATACTTTGCGCTCGGTCTCGGCCGGTTCCATTTCTCCAGGCCGTCCGAGCGCGGCTGCCTCTCTCTTTCCGATCAGTATTGTCCACTCTCAGTCTGCCATCTCATTCTATTTCCGCGTTTCTCGTTTGGGGCCGTCCTCCTCGCGCCCAGCGACCATCACGCTGTCTCCGACTCTCACGCACGTATATTCTCGCACGGATGCGCGTCTAGTCGTGGTCGAAGCCCGCGTCTCTACATCGACTCCACGTGACCACGCGGCCATCGGCGCAGCGCCGCATGGCACGTATCTACACCACACACTCTCGCTATCCGAACTTTTGTCGTCCGGCGCCATTGTTGGCGACTTCTGAGCTATCCGCGCTACTCCGAACGTCACAATTAGCTGGACAAAATTCATCCTCGAATCGTTAAAAATTCATTTCTTCAATATAATTTAACCCTGTGTACAGTCCGTCCCTTGTGTCAATTTGACACAGTTGTTCCGAAATAAGCTATGCTGTTCTGTTATTTGTCGGTAAGTTCTTCCGAAACTTCGTGACTTTAATATTTTTAATGAGAAACCCATAATCGATAAAATCTATGATGTAACTGTTAACTCGCTAATTTTAATAAAACAAAAGTCTTATTCTATCTATTTTTTTTACCACTGTGTCAATTTGACACCAAAGGACAGATTCAGTTCCTAGTTAAGGATGGTCCAGTAAATATCAGCGCATCGGTCGTCTTCGCTGTTCTTGAAAATATGAGAAAGCTTTATTCTAGCCAAGTTTTTCAGTATAAACAGGACTGCGACATGGCAATAACAGTTTTTCAGTGGCTGAAACAGTTTCGGAAACAAGCGGTCACTATATATATATATATGCGTGACAAGCGGTTAAAATGGAAATACATATTAACACGGCAGCCAATTTCTTCGTGAATGAATAATAATCCGCAGTCTAGTCGTAACACTTTTCTTTCTATCGATCGTTTATTTTTTTATAAAAGTTGATAAATCGCAGAATTGCTTCTAAGTAAACATTGGTCGAACCAGTGCGCCGAGAGCATCGCGATGCATCTTTTATAGTTTATAGGAATGGTAGGCTATTATAGCTACCAGCGTACTTCAGGTGTCTTCATTCGAAAAATAGACAACAACATTCTACCCAACTGGGTTACGGTAATTTATTCCACGGTAGTTAGTGCCAAGATTTTCAAATATCAAATGCTGCACAATTCGATAAGGTTTCACCCCTAAAGTAAACGGGTGGAAGGATAGGGGCTCTGTAGTTCCATTCGCATAATGAACAGTGCATATAGATCAATGTCCTTATAAAACTCCGTGGCAAGTTTGCCGCAAACCTGGCTCGTCTGCGCCAGTCTTAAGGCCGATAAACCAACCAACACAACGGCCAGTTATGACGCTCTCCGCAAGCTAAGCGTTCGTTCGTTTCAGGCCAGTGATTCAGTGCAGTTTTATAAGGCAAACGATCAGTGCGGCAACTCGTGTCAGATAGCGACGTGCTAGATAAGGTGAAAAGAAATGGAAACGTTATTCGCAATATTCGTGGCAATACTGTTTGCGAATTCAGTCGGAGGTGGCTGCCGACCACGTGCTTGTAAGCTGCGCGTGCGCCTATTCATGTAACGACCTTCGTTCTCCTTCCCCTTCGGCCTCCGGCCTACGTTCTGTCTCCCTCTAGCCTACGCAGACCTCTCTCCTAGCAGCTATCTATTCTTTGTCTGCTATCCCCACCATTTATCCCTTCCCCTCCTCTCTCTCTCTCTCTCTCTCTCTCTCTCTCTCTCTCTATGCGTGGCGGAGAATGTTCGCTGTACACGGCGCGGCGTGTTTTCCTCTTCTTTTCACCACTGGCCTAGCGGAGCCCTCGCGCACCGTGTTTTTGTCTACCCCGAGGCAAAAGTCCTCGTCTACTGTTTATATATGTCGGTGTGCAGGTCCCGATCATCTCCTCTCTCTCTCTCTCTCTCTCTCTCTCTCTCTCTCTCTCTCTCTCTCTCTCTCTCTCTCTCTCTCTCTGTTCCACTGCCTCGTTCTCCTTTCTCTCTGCCACCCCGCTCCTAATCATCTAGAACCGTGCGCCAGGGGATCGTGTGAGCCATCGGCGCTGTTGAACTTGCAAGCGATTCCTACACTAGGTATTCTCAAAATATTCGATTGGATTCCGATTGGGTTACTGACCCAAGTCTAGGTCCACCGTGTATCCCTGCATTGCTTCAAACCCTTGCAATATCGCCGTAATTCGAAATTTCGAAGAAATCAAGTAGAATTTAATATAAAAACTGGGTAACCTATCAAAGCAATCTACGACATCTAGTGAATCATAATTTAGTTTAATCTTCTTAATGTAGAAAGTAGGGTAACTTCTGTTTTTTTTTCTGCAAAAAAAGTCAAAATGATGTTTTTTCATGTATTGTTCCACTTAAAATAAAGAAATGTAAGCAGATATTGGAAGTATGTTTAAAATAACGGTCTCCCTACTCTTAATCTTAGAAGCTTGAAATACTGTTTCATCAATTTCTGTAAAATGAGTAATTGTAAGTTACCCAGTTCTTACATTCATCCGGCGATATAACGTCGAGTCGGACTCGGAGCAGAGAATAATAATAAATATGTATGTTATTAATGTTAACCAAAATTAAAATTCTATTCACTCCAGAAAAGAAGTTTGCCCCCTCGCAAGCGAGACCAAACATAAAATTCGTTCAAGTTCGTGTCGGAAAAATTTTGTGAATTAGTCTCATGTTGGGTTTTACACGTAAGACATTTTTTGACGACGGAAAAGGTTAACCACCGAACCACGTGTACCGTATCGGCAGCGTCGACACTGGCAGTCGCGTGCGTCTCCCCGCGAGACATTTTTGTTCCTAATTCTGCGTTGCACGCTTATCAGGTTTTATCGGTTTTATCGGTTTTATCGCACCTTATCGCGCCGAGGGCAGCAGCGAAAATTTCAAAACACTTGCTGTTTGTTGTCACTTAACCGCCACGCGTGCACGCGAACGTAAGAGCGAGAGAGAATGATTTGCACAGCCAGCAGTACGATTGTAAATTAGAATTCTCAATTCTTAAAACACGAGCAACCTTTACACGGGTATCGTGAAGCCTGTTAGGAAATGGGTTTAGAAAATAACTTAAACGCTGGTGAATTCACTTTAAAATACTGTTTTATTAAACAGCGCGGAAGGACGACTTGACTATTTGGCTAACGGACTTGAAGCGAAGAAGGAATAAAGAATGTTGTAGGGGCGGAAAAGAAAATCAGTCGCCCCCTTTACTTTAAGGAAAATCCCTTGGGTACGACGAATACCAGGCCTATGGGTCCGATGAGAAAATGCGGAGAAAATTACAGAAACTGCAGTGTTTCTCATGGACAATGAAATTCATTTTTGCTCTTTGGCAGTTTCATATCATTTGCTAATAATCCAACAAAATCGTCGTTGAAAATTTCTTAAAAACCCTCTTATCCGCGTGCGCCGCATTGCGCATGAAATCTTCGGCGAGAGTCAGTCTGAATCGCATGCGTCAAGAGTTTCGTCCTTGCAGACATTTTCTTCTTTTTTTTTCGTTCAACTTCCTCGAAAACGCGCATATCGTTCCCGGGCGTCGGTGTCGGTGTTCGCCATCACGTGCACGTTCCTTCACGCGTGTCCGTGCTGACGTCAAACCCGAGCCTTATCGTATTTCGAGGCAGAGGTGTCCTGAATCTGCAGGAGTATCATGTGACATTCCCCGTGCGAGACGGTGTTCTTGAAAGTGAAGCGAAAATATTTTCTATTGGCTTTCTCTCTCGCTTTTCTCGCACGCGGAACGATGAACCTGATCTGATTGTCCTGCACGACCTTCGAACCGTCCTTCTTCGTTATACTTTCGACTACGTAAACCAACAACAAAAATGTTTCCATATTTTATTTAAACATGTTCAAACATGTTTCAACAATCACAACGTACATATTACTATTGCACATCGCTGAATTCGGGAAAGTCTAGAGAATATTTTTCTGTAAAGAACAATACAATATCTTATATAATAACGTCACGATATTTTTCATAATCGAGAAATATGTCTTTTTTTCAAACTCAAATTACTCAAAAACTCTGCATGTAGGAGAAATATTAAGGCTCTCCATAGTTATTTGGATACATGAAAAAATTGAAATTTTTTGGAGAAACCACGATTTTCTTGAAATTGTGCAAGTTTCACGATTTTTTTAAGGTTGAAAAATGTTTGTACCATGATCTCCCTACTTTTCCCATATTCGATATAATGCAAATGGTTATTGATAATTTAACAACGCGAGTATGTCCATATACAATTACTTTATTTAAAGCACCGACGAGATACTGTTAAAGACTGCCAGCCCCCGTTCTATCTCGCGGGACCAAAAAGTGGGCACAATGGACGGGGGGTGGTAACGGTGGAAATTACAGTGATCTGAAATACCACATCGCTAAAAGTTGCTCCACCGACGAGAATAGTATCAAAATAGTGACAAAACATCGTCTGAAATATGGCGCAGAATGTAACATTTAATAATAATCTCCTCAGTGGTCTTTTGCACCGATGAAATGCCGTCGGAGGCATTCTAGTTTTTTGGCTGAAGCCAGAATATATCCTGGAGGGCGTAAGAAACACCGAAATTTTCGTGGGACACGTAGTCCCGTAAGACTGGCAGTCTTTAACAGTATCTCGTCGGTGTTTAAAGCAAGAATAAATGAAACACGCGGAAGACGTCTGTACTGTTCATAAGCCGGAACTGAAGTGAAGTGCAAATTGTAATGGGAGAAAAGTATTGGACCTCCCCCATTGGGCTAGTTCGAGGAAAGACTAAAACTAGAACTGCTCAAAGTTTGATTA
>CM052344.1:12166796-12183990 GCA_028455595.1 Lasioglossum vierecki | reverse complement strand
TATATATATATGTATTAATCTTAACGTTCTCTCTTTATCGACTTTATTCTCTCTTTATAGACGTTGAGGAGGAAGGAACGGGACTGCGAGCACGAGATGGAGAGGCTTGCCAGGGAGAAAATCGCTGCCCAGCAAAGATTATTAGCTTTAAAGAAAGAGCTCACCGCCACGTGGGATCATATTGACTTTAATACTCTTCTGCCGGAACAGAGTTCGGCTACCGACGTCACCGCTACTAAAAGCGGTAAGTCCCAAATCCATCGCGCTACTTCACACCAGTTTTTATCACATGTCATGTTTCTTTAGTTTCTATTAACACGTCGAATGCACAAAGCTGTACCTGTTTTAGCGCTACGATCAACGTTATTAGTAACAATCGTTTGTTATTTGGTAACGAAGATTTCATCTTCCATTAGAATTCAGTTGATTTTATTACATTGTTATTTAATAAATCATTAATAAATTGGGACCTCTATGGCGTTCAATGTGTTGATCAATGCAAATTGAATGTTACATCAACTTTTTAAATATGAAAAAGAAACTATAATTCTCAGAGAGTTGAGAATGTACGTATATTGAAACGATATAAAAGATTTTTGAAATAGTGCATTTTCGAAAATAGTGTGCCCGTATATTTATGCATTATTTTTGTTACCTTTGATGATTCTCATTGAATGTTTGTCAACAAAAAAGCAAAAATTAGAGAACGAGGAAGGAAGGAATAAGTAAAGAATTAAGTAGATTAAGTAGGACAGAGTAGGAATGTTTTGTACAGATAGATTAATGTGAACCAAGTCACATTTTTTAGCTGCAAGTCTGAAATAAAAAGCAAATTCTATTCTTTTTTCTATTCAATTCTATTCTATTAATTGAATGTTCGTTGTGGAGTAAAACTCGCGAAAATACATAAACTGTTGAAGTTTCAGAAAACATGGAGGTGGACGTGACGGGGCTGGCGCGTGGGGGCACGAGGTATAGCAGCACGAGCAGCCTAAGCAGCGCGGCCACGGCCAGCTCACCGCAAACGCTGCAGTCCACGAGCACCACTCCCAATATTCATAACCAAGTCGCGACCGCGGCTGTTGTCTGTCAGACCCAGGGTCTCAACCTTGCGCAAAGTTCTAGGGAAAGTCCGCCGGCAAGTTCAAGTCCCAGAACGCCAACGCCTAGCATTCCTACCCCAGCACAGGTAAATCCCAACGATTTTTTTCTCTCTCGAAAATTATTGAAATTAGCTGAATCACAGCAATTCCTGATCACATGGTAATGCAATACAAGACATTTTCGAGCTGCTAATTACTATATACTACACTATCGCCGTCATCCACAATCATACGATTTAATTTAGAGTTATGATGGCTGGAATACGATATCTAAGCACACATGCGAGCGAGAAGCGTTCTAGACGGCTAGTTATCCCGTGAGAGGTCTGATTACTTCAATATATGGTCCCTCAAGAAGACAGTGTAACTTTTAATGATTTTATATTGATTATATCGCCGCCTGAATTTAAGAACTAGGTAACTTGAAATTTGTACATTTTGAGTTATTTACTTCGTATTAAAGAAGAAATCCAGTAGAATTTAATGTAAAAACTGGGTAACCTGTCAAAATAATCTACGACATCTAGTGAATCATAATTTAGTTTACTCTTGTTAACGTAAAAAGTAGGCAACTTCTGTTTTTTTTGCAAAAAATTTCTCTAAAATAAGGATTTGTAAGTTACCTAGTTCTTATATTCAAGCGGTGATATTTTCCAACCAATTTCAACATTTCTTGGCCAGTATCATTTTCTACTTCAGTTTTCCGAGAAAAAAAATAAAATTACATTGATAGAATAATTTATGGTAAAAGGATAACATTAACATTGGTAGTCGCCTGCATTCCCTCACGAATGTTTTTTTGCTGATTCTTGAAAGTTTAACGGCATGTTAAATCCTGTCTATATTTATTTACAATACAACCACTTTTGAACGTATTCATATTTCCCATACTTGAAGAGAGTTTCATTGCGATAATTTTTTTTCTGTAAAGATTTAAAAAAAAAAAAATTCATCGAAATATTCAAATAGGAAGTTGTGGGCGGATGGATTAGCACGATTGGTTAGATATCAGCTTGGTAACTTTGAGGCTTAGATTTCGAACATCAGTCAGATAACTTTGAGCAGCATATGTTAACGGTTATACAACAGTTTTTCTCGCGCGGAAACATCCAAAATTATATTTCTAAGCACTGACCAGCCCGTTGGGCACAGCGTGATCAATTAGCGTTTGTGCGTGAAACGGTGCGAGAGAAATTTGCGTCTTAATATATATAACTGGTCACACTTACCTGTGTGAACGGGTTTATATAAGTGTGAACATTTTGTTATCATGCTCCCCCCTCCTTCCGAAAGAAAAAACACTGAAAAATTATCGCTATGAGAAGAAATTACAATTTCAGCTCTAGAGAGCATCCAGTCTCTGTTTTACAAAGATTTTCATCTTAATTTACTCTCTACTAAAATCAGTTAACTCTCTGCCTGTGCGAAATAACCTCGACAGTATTAAAATTCATTGAAAATATATTGTGCTGTATTGCGTGTAATAATAAGAATATATATATATATATATATATATATATTCTTATTATTACACGTATACATATATGTATATATATAGACTCTTTGCACGAATACATTATTTCACGTTATTCTCACTATCATTGCTCAGTGTAGCCAGATCAAGACGTGTCACGTGACTAATGCGGCAATGAGAGAAAAAAGAGAGGGGATGAAAGTACCTCTATTCCCTTAACACGTTGATGCCGGCATGACCCACCGGTGGGTCATGCTTGATTGTTCCGTGGGGCGGCATGACCCACCAATGGGCCACGCTCGTGTATCAAAAAATACATAGTATAAAATTAATTTTATTTTAATTATTCATCAGTAAACATTAACATTTCGATATTATAATTAAACATTCAGTATAAAATACTTAACATGTTGATAAACGGACCGCTAATTTAAGCGCCGCCGCACGAAAAAAACCATAAATATCCGCACCGGCGCCAACGTGTTAAATTTCTCCTATTGTGGAGTCCTACAGATTGTGGACTGTTGATCATTGGAGGAGAATCTAACGGTAGTGAGGGAAGCAAAGTAGAGATTTTTTGTTTCAGTTCTGGGTTGCATTCGAGAGGAATGTTAGGCTCGAGATTTGACTTGGTTTCCGTTTGGTTTCAGGAGAAAGTAACGACATCGCCGACAGGCATAGTGCAGCAGCCGCACCAGCTCCACCTGCCGATCAGTGCGCAGATGTTGAACACGAACCAGGGCCTGGCAACGATCGTGCCGACTCTGCAGCATATCGGACCGAGTCTAAGGGTGATACCGGGCGACACCAGGCAGCTGCTGGTCGCCCACACCGCAGGCAGCAACGAGTCGCGACCGTTGACGCTAGCCGTACAGAACTCCTCGGATCAATCGAGGCCGCTGATCGCCGTGCAATCGAACACTGGAAGCGAGCCAAGGCCCGTGGCGCTGGTCGTTCACTCGTCCACGGCCAGCGACAACCGAGTGACGTTCGTGCACTCGAATCTGTCCAACAACGACAGGCCGTTGGCCTTAGCTGTGCAGTCCTCCGCGAATGACGTCAGGCCAGTCACGTTCGTGCACTCGACGAACGAGGGAAGGCCGATAGTCCTTGCTGCGCATTCACCCGCGATCAACGTATCCAGTGAGTCGATACCGATACTAATGCTCGGCAGGAGAATTCTCCAACGTCCACGGCTCTTCGAGATCATTTACAAGATAGAACAATCGTTGATCAGTGGGCCCATAATTTCTTAGTACTACAGTAACGTCCGATTGTAAGTCGTGCTGAAAGCATAACTGTACTGTCCAGAACACGAGAGAAAACTAGCGGGACGGAAAGAACACCTTAGTGGTCAGACTATTACGTAGACGACTATTCTGTCTTTTTTTCCTACGTTCGACATGGTTTTTGAAGCCACAAACAAATAGTGTGCCGCTCATATCTAGGTCACAACACAGAACCGAGAAACGAGTTACAGTCGGACATTACTGCTGGGTCCATTCCGTGCGAAAGCGACCAGTTTGTTTGGACAATGTCTCGGATTTTGCTGAAATTGAAATATGCTATAGTCCAGGTGAAAATATGGAGCGTTTGGAAGCCATAATTTTTTTTATAATTGAGGATTGTCCTTTATCTTTTAAATAATTGATAATCATAGATTTGTTTGTATTAATGATTGTATAAAATTGTGTTACAGACGCCCAAACAAGGATAAGAACAGGAGACGCGCAAAACACACATAAAATGGTGGGCGGCGTGACATTGGTCGGTGGAAACGGGTCGGAGCTGACCCGACTACCGGGAGGCGCTGAGTTGAACATACTCCCAGCGAATGGTATGCCTAATTTTCACCGTGTTCAACTCCCTTTCGCTTCTTGACGTAGTTTTCGCTCACTGATGTTGCGTCTTTATTTTGATCACCTCGTGATTCGCGCTCTTTACTTATTACGCGATGTCGCCGTTTCAGTAGCGCTGTGCCTTCTGTATCGCGTAACGATAATGAGGGAAGACTGTGTCATTGTTTCAAATAACATTTCGTCATTTTTGACGAGCAAACGGACAAATGGACTAAAAATTTTTCGATATAATTGAAAATTTTGTACCGACTATTCAGTCTGAAGTTCGATCATAAAACAATGTGCGTTTTAAAAATGGAAAATATCATTTATAATATTATTCATTCGTTCATGTATTATATTAAAACATTAAATCATTTTTGTTTGCATTCAATCCTTTAATACATCCTCTTTCAGTTCTCCAAACTAACATTGCATCAAAAAATGTTTTGTAACCTATTTATTTTCTTGGTCAACGTTATCTTAATCGATCATGTTTTATAAGAAATGTATCGTTCCCTCATATTTAAAAAGTATTCAAAATTCTTTCAAAGTTGATAGGATACAAAAATTTATATTGGTTCTCTCTCCTTTCTAAAACATTATATTCGAGTCAATAATGTAATGAAAATAAAAAGAATGGTTTTTTGTCGCAATTAGTGCGCCTTGCAACATGCTTTGAAGACATTAGTGTGCTCTCAGTTAATACAATATTTTATGCGTAAATGTCCCAAAAGTCTGAGCCATAAAAGTCCCTGATCTATCCCCACTACTGCGGGGTATACCCCCTTGAGGGGCCAAGAAGCTCGAGAGGCTTCAGTCACCGAGAAGTATGATATCATGCGGCTCGGGTGTCTCGGTGAGACCGCCTAATTAGAATTTTCAACTTCCTTATTTTTCATTATTTTTTTATGGAACTTCAAGTTCCATATTTGTGGCATTTTTCTGATTAAAATCATACCAAACATGATATAATTCCGATGATATTTACTTGTGTAATTTACTTGTGTAGTTGTCTATTACACAAGTAAATATCATCGGAATTATATCATATTTGGTATGATTTTAATCAGAAAAATGCCACAAATATGGAACTTGAAGTTCCATAAAAAAATAATGAAAAATAAGGAAGTTAGAAATTCTGATCACATTGTGTTTACACTTGGGTGTTTATCTCGGCGACCAAGTCTTCTCGAGTTCGGCTGTCCTTCTCTACGTTCGGCAACAGTCAAAGAATAGTGTCCCTGATGCATATATGTCCCTCGGCAGACCCGTGCTAGGGACTTATATACATAAAATACTGTATATTCGTTCATATTTGAATGACTCCAATTAATATGCCTGCCTAAACACTGTTCCCATAAAAATTGTTATTCTTTTTCAAATAAAATGTAGAAATATGCAAATGTGAAATGTATTGCTTGGTATGTACTGAACTGTTTGGAAGTGGAAAAATGGAGTTAGGTAAAAAATACACACACGTACAAAAACGCTTAAAAGTTGCTTATTTCACTGTTTAAGTTGTTCAAAATGTTGAGTTTTATATCCAAAAATTATCAAAATTGAAGAAGAAGTAGCTGTTCTAAAGTATCACATTTCAAAATAATTGAACAGTTTTATCATACAACAATAGATACCATATGTAGTACCATATAAATTATGTTAATTATCCATTTATTTAGTTTTGTTTAATATGAAAATACTTTCTCTAGTTTTTCAAGATAATTTCTCTGCTGATTTAAATACGAAAGCACATTGATAGTGTTAAGTTCGCTGCTAATAACAACGATTGCCATATAAAGAATGTATAATTTTCTCGGCTAATAATCCATTTATATATAAAGAAAAATTATTTAAACCAAATATACTGACTACATGATATAAACAATTCGAAACAAACACAAAATAAATTATATGAAAATTCCGGAGAACATAACAGTAAGTTTCGTTATAGCTGTGACGCTTAAGGCACAGTCCTCAGACGGGAGATCTATAGATCGCGGGTTCGAAACCCCCCTTTCCCATGTTTCATTTTTTCTAGCATTTAACAACTACCCTTTACAACTACGCTACGAAATGATCTCACAATGCATCATATATCAAAACACAGAGTTACACTGTTGTTATTCTGTTGTCAAAATGGTGCGAGAGCAAAAACCTAGTCACGTCAAGGCAGAGCAATTCGGACAAGATTCTTTCGACGAAATTGCTTTGGATTGTGACTAACATCTTTTTTTGTAACTTCATATTTTTCAAATTAGTTTGTTCATCTTAGAGAACGATTTAGTGTCTACTTATTTCTTGCATATTGTAGATAACTATTATAAGTAACATATGGTTATTATTTCATACGTATTGTTATACAATTGCTTCGTAAGTAACAATGACTATAAGTGACTATGCAATGTAAATATTATTCTTTTATTTTTGTACTTTTACAAAATGACGACGGATGAAATAAAGACGTATTATTACATTATTATTGTTCTGTATTGCTAATGTAATTGCAAGTATCAAGTAGTTATCGGGAAGGCTTGTTTGTGAAAATATTTTTTCAAACAGGTAGTGTCGAGAATTATAAGCGAATTGGTTAGCGTATTGGTTGTATACATACAAACAATACTATTGAAATTTTTATAAGTTTCAGTGTTAGACAATTAAGTCTTTGCTAATTGTAATGAGAAAGGGCCGACTTGATCGGACAAATTAAAAGTTCACAACGCTGGTTGTCGTGATGTCGTACAGGAAACTAACTTGTTCATTATTAAAAATTAAATTTATTAACTTTGCGACGATTTTACAAAATAAAGGACAAAACGATATTTTAGAAAATAAATAACGTTAGAATATGGAGCAGTGAAACAAAGGACGTATGGTCACCTTAGATATACGCCCTTACTCGTCCAGGGAACGTCCAGCCAACGCTAGGCTAAATCAGGGGGTGACAGGGAATAGGGTACCCTTGTTTTTTTTGTTAAGGAAGTGGTCAGCAAAAAATATGCTTATGTACAGGTCAGACGGGGTAGTGTGGGACTTATACAGGGTGTCCCAAAATTCGTATACTTCCCGGAAATGGGAGGTTCCTTGGGTCATTTGAAGCGACATTTTCCTTTACAAAAATGACGCCAGCGGCTTTGTTTAGGAGTTATTAACAAAAAAAACACGGACCAATCAGAGCGCGGCTACAGCGGATTGATTCTGACTCGGTTAATGGCGCCACCACGCTAAGCGGGACCTGTCGCTGAGTCGGACTCCGTTTGCTCTAGCCGCGCTCTGATTGGTCTGTGTTTTTTGTTAATAACTCCTAAACAAAGCCGCTGGCGTCATTTTTGTAAAGGAAAATGTCGCTTCAAATGACCCAAGGAACCTCCCATTTCCGGGAAGTACACGAATTTTGGGACACCCTGTATATATAAGGAGACAGGTGATCGGTTTCCCCACTACCCGCTAAAAAATACTCCACTCCTGGGACAACCAATGGGTTGCCCCTCTACTCTTTGGCTCCTCGCGAGTTTCAAGGAGATGGTACCCTATTCCCTCTCCCTGCGTATTAAAATTTATGGATAGACCGTGTGGTAATTAACTTCAACAATTGATTAAATTAGTCTCTGCTTTTTTGACGATTTCCTTTTTTAATCGTACACATTAATCAATGATTACAATTTTAATCGATTATTAGCCAACTCTGCCATCCGCAAATACATGATTTACTGATGTAATAATTGTTGTTGATCTGGTTGCAGGTTTGACGCTGAGCCACGCGGGCGTGTCGCTGCAAACGACAGCGGGCAAGCCGGGTACGACCACAGTGATGCAGAACGCTCCGTCCACAGAGGGTATCGCCCATATCGTCGGCTCACACGCGCCGCTGTCTGGCCTGACGCCGATCGTCACGCCGATGACCGTGGTCTCGCAGGGCAGTCAGATGACCGCACACATCATTGCGCCGTCAAGCCTGGCCGGCAAGATGATCACCACGCCGATCCTGAAGTCGGTCGCGCAGATGCCGATCGTAAACGCCCAGTACATCAACACCACCACTCTGGTGAAGCCGGTGGTGGTTGTCAGCTCGCCATCGACCTCCAGCCCGCAATCGACCACGGCATCCAGCACGCAGCCATCGTCGACCACGCACTCGACCGTCTGACAGAATCAAAGGAAGCTGAAATTCGTTTGAGAAAAGACTATGTCGTACCATTGCGGACCAGATCCGCGTGGATCTACTCCTCGTCGTTATTCGACGTCAGTGGCGAGCCTCGGACCGACCGCCGCGTGAAGGAACTACGTGTCGGATGAAAAAGGGAGAGCGGGAAGAAGAGAGAGAGAGAGAGAGAGAGAGAGAGAGAGAGAGAGAGAGAGAGATTGCAGTTATGTTCTGCGAGACCTGGATCACGGACCCGGTTGTCCACGTCCGATATCAAAGAAAACTTTTTTATTTTCGACTTGCGTTCGTTCGTGTTTGAAGTTTCAGCTCTTCCAAAGAGTGAACCTAGTTGTCGGAGGATCCGTACGTTAATGTCCCCTACATCCGTGTACGCTAACACGAGTAGCGTATGCCATAACCCACCGTGCATGGTGTTCACAAGTTCTTGCAATGTTCATACGTCTGGAAGTCAGAAGATCCGTACGTGGATCCCTATGCTGACGTGTCACGTAGATGTGTGTGCGTTATCACGAGTTGTGTGCACCATGCGATTGTGGCCTGATGAATGCATTTCGAGCTAGCGTGTACAGGTGTGTACGATGTTGGCGTACGGATGTTCTGCAAAGCCCTGCATCAATGTGACGTCAGCGTGAGGGATCTCTAGGAGGTCCTGCATCTATGTGACGTCTATGTAGGGATATTCTGGCATCCCTAGAATGAACCGACTGAAAAGTTTTTGGCTGACTTTTATTTTCGCTGGCCGGTTGCGTGCGGTACCTCGTCCGATACCTTCGACGATCTTGTTGAACATCACCGCTAGATCGTTAGGATTCGTGCATTTTTAGACTAGATTTTTTATCAGTTTGACGCTACTTGAGCTACTTTTCAAGTGAAATTGGCTGGCCTAGAGACGACCAATCGTGTAGAGAGGAAACCATTGTTGTTAGTGGCCACCAACGATACAGGGTGGAGTGTGTAAATGAAATGATTAAGATTACCGCGTAAATGATGATCTTTGAAAAAAATGTTTTCGATGAAAATTTCATGATTTCGACGGGGACGTTATTCGACAATTGGTCATCTCTTGAAACTAAACTTATTACAACGCGCAGTTATTTAATTAATTAAAGTTACTCGGGATATTGACTTTTAGCATCATCATGTTTGTGAAGGCTCTTTAAATCATTAAAAATAACTGATGAAATAATTTGTAAATAATTAAGAGAGAATCGACTACTGATGTAATCTCACTTTTGTTCGTCGAGGCAGCTGACAAATAATTTTTCATTCGAACATTCGATTCGAAGTTGAACAATTTTTCGAAAAATGTTTTTTTTTGCTGATAATATGAAGATTGGTGGTGTGTATACACTGTTATAGAAATCGTTGCAATTGACCTATTCGAATTTCGGCGGCATCCCACGCAACTCGGCGGAGTTCGGCAAAAGCTCGGGAGGAGGAAACAAAAATGACTGTGCTTCAAGTGATGTTAAAATTAAAGAATTCGTACGACAAGATTGGCTTCTTGATCGAAGCCTTGTAATTGGACGGATGATATATGCTCGTGCTTTCTTTCCTTTTTAAATTAACGTATACAAGTGGCTGTGGAGAAACGAATATTATCATACGCATATGTTTATCATTGGGAAGTTATATCGTAGAAATTTCTGTTTCGTCGAGAACTGGCCAGGAGGAGACACGGCGGACATTTATCCAGTGCTCGAGTATTTATTCGCTTATATTTATTTTACAAATATAATTGAGCACGCGCCGTGTATCGTTGTCTCCCGAAGGCATTCAGGATTCATTATTATGAACGAAAATTGTATAGTCTAGCCCAGGAAAAACGAGAAATAAAAACTGTTTGTTGCAGTAAAAATTCATTGTTGGCCTGAATGCGTTCGTCTCGACTTTATCCGTTTCAATAACGCTCGGTTGTCAATCGAAAACATTGAAAGAGCAACGGTTTAGAAGTTAGGTCGTTAACGGGTGCACGCGCATTGGAACTGGAACCGCTTGTATCACGTGACCGTTCCCCGTACTATTTTAAATTACTTTCTACGTTGAGCTTTCGAGCTTCCTTTCGATATACTCGATACGAGACCGTTAATTCGATAGAAAATTCTGACCATGAGTCAAAATGGCAATTTCCCCTTGCTGCCGATTCTTATCGCTCACAATTATAGGAACTTTAATACGGTGGTAGATCTGTTCGTAGGTCTGTTTGAACTTTCAAAATTAATTTCTCACCAAGATCTTCGCAATTCAGAAGTAGCTTATTTATCCGAGACATTTAAAAGATTTCAATGGGAACATCTATTTTGGCAGAATCATTTGAAAAATCTGAACGTGTTACGGAGAATTACCGTTGCGATTTTAATTTAGGATTTTTTAGACTGGCACGGAGCCTGGAATGTATCATTTTTCTTGTTTAATCAAAATTGACTCTCCCATTGGATCTCGTCTCTTAACATTTCGGGAAGAAAAACTAAGATAAAGCTCTCTGGCAATAGAAAAGTCTGAAAACTCCAAACTTGATTAAATTAACTGTAATTTCCGAAGAAAAGAGAATGATCAGCTTTGTGAATAATTTTCGTAACCTTGCGTGCACGCGTACGCGCGCGTGTGTTTGTGTGCGTGTGAAAGAGAGAGAGAGAGAGAGAGAGAGAGAGAGAGAGAGAAAGAGAGAGAGAGAGAGAGAGAAACGGAGTGATGTGTGACTATTAACGGTCTCATTCAGATATCATGATTTGTACTCTAGTATTATTATTACTTGTATCTGCGTATGCATACATGTATATCTTGTTTTTCTTTTTTTTATTTTTTAAATTATTTAATAGAAGGCTCGGTCAGTCTGTCATGCTGATATGTATGTGTGTAAAATGCGTGGGCGCTGCGTCGGTTTTTATTAAGTTATTGGTTAGCGGAGAAAGTGGAATCGTTATTTTTCTTTTTTTTTTAATTCGGGAACGACACGCCCGGAATGTCGTAGAAAATGTCACCCTAGTTTGACAGAATGTTTTCTAGAATCATTAGATTGACGTCTGGATCGGTGTGTAACGTTCGATTAATCGTTCGCGGATTCCTTTGTGACGTTGGGCAGTTCAGTTTTTTTGCTATAATCAGGGGATAGTGGAAAGAAACACTGTGTACATCGAACCTGTCACTATCGTGAGCATTGTGCGACTTTTCCTCGTTAGCATCTCGGTTTTGCTCCCATAGAATCTTCTCGAGGCAGAGATTGCTCCAGAGAGGCAGTACTCTGGCCCCGGCGATGCAAACCACGCCCACTTTGGACATTGTACTCAAACACCGGAAGATAGTCCTGTATCTTGTGTGTTCTCTGACCTCATTGATTCCTATTGAGGCTAGAGTCAGGCGGCCTACATAGAGATTGCCCCACGAAACACTATCCATACCTCGGCGAAAGCACTGAGATCACGCCCCATTACAGTTACTCTGCACAATCAGAGCGAAATAGACCGCCCTTTCCATTCTTCTATCATTAGTCTCACGACGAAGCCGTAGGCTTCGTGTAGAGTTGGATCTAACTCGGATTTCGAAACAGATTGCCTCTCGGAGCATTACCCTAGCTCTGTTGAGAACTACAATCACGCCTACTCTGGATATGAAGTAGCTATAATGCCTTCGAAGCTAAAGATTTAGAAGATATTGACTCTAAAGCAGATATAGACACTGGAATGCCCCCCTTTTTTCCCGAGGGGCGGTGGTGAGGGTCCTTTCTTTGATTCACTCACTCTGGAATGCCCCCTGGGCCATTGTTTTGGCCCATCATCGCCCGCGTCTCCGCTCGATGCTAACGAGGGAAGATTTTGTGGATGGTTTTTAGCGCAATGGAAACTATTTGAGAAGAAAACAGATTAGTAATAGAAGATTGGTATAGAGCTATACTCGATGCAATCATACGTGCTTGGGCAGGGCGTCTGCTCCCCTTGGAATGGATTGAGTACTATAAATGATGAAATTTTAGTATCACTAAACGACAGTACTACTAAATTAGTAGATGTTTCGAATAGCAACACTACTGAATCAGTAGCTTATCGAAAGACGTGCAAAACATGCTGTACGATAGAATATGCAATTCCTAACAAATCGGAGGCGACACTTCTGTTAAAAATATATCAAAGCTTTTCGTACGTGGCTTTTTTTTTTCCTGACAAAAACTTGACACCGAATTGAAAATTTAAATTGTTCGAAATGATCATTATTTTTTTTTTGTCAGCGTCACAGTATCTGCGTTTCGTCTCGATATTCTTGATCAGAATTACTGTTTATCATGTGCAACGTGACTATTTTCATCCGATATCTTCGGTGACTTTTTCACGACTTATTTGTATTGTCTATAATACCAGTCACGAGCGTAGATTGCCCTTAGGGGCTTCGCCCTGGCCCCGCTAAAGTTGGGATTAATGAAAACACGCCCACTCGGGGCTTCCTCTGCAAGAAGCAGTCAGACAGGATACACCCAGAGATGGAAAAGACACTCTTAGCCCGTGTCTGGTTTATAGAGTGCAAATACCGATGCTTCTGAGGCGTCGATCTCTCGGATCTTTCGAGCTCGATACAGTAATGCTTCGAAAATCAACGAAATTGTTGGAAAGTACAGGCTCTTGCAAAATCGAACAACTTCTGCTGAAACGGATTTCCAAAATACTACACGTATCAAAAGTTATAACGGTTTGAATTTGTTCGGCAACCCCTCGCGTACTTACGCCTATGGTTTACGCTTAAAACGTTATAACTTTTGATGCGCGCAAAATTTCGAGGAACGATTCAAATGAAAGTTATTTAGTTACGCGAGGATTATATACAACTTGAGATTCTAGGAAGAGGGAGACAAGTCACTGCTCTGTTTTAAGTGAAAATCAAAAAAAAATCCTAATTTTCTATGAGCTTGTTTTTTTTATGTGGATGAATCCTGCAGGTGGTGCAATTACACTTCATTGTTTAACACAACCCAATTGTTTTTCATAAACCAATCCATCTGTTTTATTAACAATGTCATGTTTACTCTGGCACAAAATGTCAATATCTCGCGAAGTATTGACTTTTTGTTAATACTTTTATGCGTAGAATAAATAAAAGAGTATCGATCGGTTTAACAACAAAAATTGGTTTGCATTAAAGAATAAAGTGCACCTGGCGGATGTGTCCGCATAAAAAATCCGGTCGTAGGAAGTTCGAAGGTATTGTGACGTATGATTTTCCCTTCTCTGATTATTTGTTTCTGTTTTCAGTTGAGAAAGAGCAGTGTTTCTTTTAACCACTGACATTTGAACCTTGGTTTCCTGTTCTCAAGCTCCCTAAATACGATTTTTCGAGACGCTGCTGTGACACGGGAACACGTCCGAACAATATATATATTCCACTTTGATCAGGTTCAAAGCAAAAAGAAGAAAAGACCGTATTATTTATTGATCGTTCGAAATTATTATCTGGTCGAAGATACAAAATTCTGCGCTTGCGCGTGCGCACTAGTCATTTCGTTCCCTCCTTTAAACGTGACTAAAAGTCTCTCTCAAACTCTATGATTTCGGCGCTTTGTATTCTTTGGTTCGATCCGATCCAAAAATCGTGCAATCGATTGTAAATAGAGTCGTACCAGATGTTAGAGGGGTGGGGGGCATTCCGAGCGGATGATTCGTCGAACTGGCGGAACGACAAAAAAAGTTGTCTTTACATTACAATTGTATTACATAGAGATCCGTCGACTATTTTCGTCGATTTCGTAATCCGTTTTGCGTCAGTCCCGAAATCCGACGACAGGAAAAGAAAAAGGTTTATAGATTAGGAACGTTATCGAGGTTAGAGATCGGTGCCAATAAATTCACGTTCAGCGGTATAGCAGCCAAGCAGGTCTTCACTGTCTAGGTACAAAACGGCGACCACCACCAATGTATCCGTTTCTTGATTTCTTTTGTCCTTTTTATATATAGAGCTCATCGGTCCGCTGAGGAGAAAAAAATGGTGGACGATCCGGGAGGGGAGAGGGAGGGGGGAGTATATGCAGAAAATATTATGTGTACATGAACAATGTGATATAAGTAATTAACGAAAATTACTTAGCACTGTAGCGTTTAAGCAGAACTGTTAAACTGTTTACAGCATAGACGTACGATGCTAATTATTATTTACTAACATCCTAAACGAATCGTAACTGTAAATAGAGTTTATGTAAGAGAGTGAGAGAGAGAGAGCGAGTGAGTGAGAGAGGGCCCAGGAGGGATGGGGGTGGGGGGAAGAAAGAAAATCACGAAGAAAAAATATATCGTGTAATAAAAAGGAGTCTAAGAATGATTGAGGAAGGGAGAGAGAGAGAGGGAGAAAGTAACAAAATAAAAAAAAAAGAACTAAACTGAACGATTTGCGAGAACGTTTTTTTTTAGCGACGCCAGATGGCATCGTGTATATATTCACTCGTGATAGAGCCTGTAGATCGTATTCTCGTGTGAATGGGGGCGGCGAGCGAATTCTTCTGCGTTCCGGTAAGAGTGTTGTTGTTGTTGTAGTCTATGTCGAATTTTGTTATACGCCATCGTTGGGCGTATGAAACTTACGGTATATCTCACGAATCTTGGAACAACTTGTTGTGCATTGAACTGTAAGAGAGAAAAAAAAACAAAAAAGAAAGAGATAACAGAGAAAAAAGAACAATGAGAAAAAGAAATTGTAGAGGCGAGGCGAAGCGGGGTGGACAACACTTTTTGTTTTCAAAAGAATGCGACAAATTTCAATACAATCTATTACAATAAAAACGTAAGTGTGGAACGTTGTTGAGTTTCCTGTCCTCGCGTCTTTTTCTTTTAGATCCTGTTGTCCGGTCGTTGATTCCTCACCTAGAAGCACGAATGATGAAGCCGTTGAACCATTGGTCGGAGCAGTGAGGCCACGCCCATTCAAATCATTTGAAAAGGACCTCTAGGGTTCGCCAGAATTCTCTGGAGATGTTTGAATGGCATGGGAAGCGCTGTGTCAGGATGTTAGATTTATTTGCAAGACTGTCGAGTGCACGAAGGAAATACACATTAATTTCTCTTACGCAGTATTTTAATAATCATATTTATTTCTACGCACACATGGTAAGTGAAATAAATTGCTTTTTCACAAAAATTTCTATCTCACGACTTAATACGATGGATAAAACACAAGAAATGATGTTTCACTGAACTATACATTTTATTACATTAATGTTTAGTATGACAGAATAAATTAGCTTATTTGTGAGAGATCGATCCAATCGGTGGATCTTGCCATTTAAATTCCTCTTGGTACGTAACATAGATCACCCAATAGCAAACGTTCAATAGCCCAAAGGATGCCGGAAATACTACCCGAGCTACTTCATCGATATAGGAAACACTGTTTATGTGTCTCGCTATGTTTTCACCCTTTATCTTGCAGTTTCCCGCAGCCTCCCTTTGTCTGCGTTTCCTGTGAACACGCAAACAAATAAAGTCATGTCATAGAACTCCGAGTACTCTATCCAACAATCGATATGTGAATTTTGAAAATTTCAGAATTCCAATCTATCTAGCAGAAAAAGGTGGGTAATTATATAGAAAAGGTCTGCGTACTCCGATTTTTATGAAATTTTAATATGTTATAGATTTCGACATTTTGAACAACGTTTTCCTGTTCCAATATAGGGGGGTCGCTTTTAGTTTTTGAGATATTTGCAAAAGACTATCGCTAATACTGTATCGAATTTTTCGTATTCCTGCATGCTCCGCGGCAACGTAAATCTCTTACGGGGCCGCATCTGTTTATTTTTTCTTTGTAAACACGTTGTGGAGATGAGAAGCGCAATACCACGCACACCCACCCAGTACTTAACAAGCACTCAGTGTTTCTAACAAGAAGAGGTTCTCACATTATTACTATATAAAATCAACTAAGACCAATACAGCATACATGTAGTATCTAACACACGATACCACAACCCACCCACCCAGTGTTTCTAAAAAGAAGGTTTCCGTTATGAAATTAACATTTACGCCAATTTTCCGTATCATATTCGTAATCAGCACGTGAAAATACGTAAGAATCTAGAGTATAATTTAGAAACACTGGATGCGTATGAAACACTTGGTGGGTGGTATAGTGTCAGACCGGCCCTTTCCGCCTCTCTGTTTTCTCTCTCATTTCTACAGCGTCAAAATGTAAACAAACGCTGCAGCGGGACATGCTTATGTTGTTGCGGAGCGTGCAGGAATACGAAAAATTCAATACAGCATTCACGGTAGTTTTTTGTAAATATCTCAAAAACTGAAAGAAACCCACGTATATTGGAAAATTAAAAAGTTGTTCAGAATGTGTTGCTGCATAACATATTAAAATTTCATTAAAATCGGGGTACGCAGATCTTTTCTATACAGGGTGTCCCAAAATTCGTGTACTTCCCGGAAATGGGAGGTTCCTTGGGTCATTTGAAGCGACATTTTCCTTTACAAAAATGACGTCGGCGGCTTTGTTTAGGAGTTATTAACGAAAAACACGGACCAATCAGAGCGCGGCTACAGCGGATTGATTCTGGTTCGACCAATGGCGCCGCCACGCTAAGCGGGACTTTTCGCTGAGTCGGACTCCGTTCGCTATAGCCGCACTCTGATTGGTC
>CM052344.1:12135069-12166696 GCA_028455595.1 Lasioglossum vierecki | reverse complement strand
TTGTTTAGGAGTTATTAACAAAAAACACAGACCAATCAGAGCACGGCTAGAGCAAACGGAGTCCGACTCAGCGACAGGTCCCGCTTAGCGTGGCGGCGCCGATGGCCGAGCCAGAATCAATCCGCTGTAGCCGCGCTCTGATTGGTCCATGTTTTTTGTTAATAACTTCTAAACAAAGCCGCTGGCGTCATTTTTGTAAAGGAAAATGTCGCTTCAAATGAACCAAGGAACCTCCCATTTCCAGGAAGTACACGAATTTTGGGACACCCTGTATACATTAACCTCATAAACGTCGCATATTAAGGAGCTGCTGCGACGAGGTACGTCGATTATGGTCGCAGGGTTCACTGCTTGTGGGCTGCAGGGCATAATACTGCAATATCCATCATATGTCTCGCTTTCTCCTTCAAGATCCTCCTCGTCCAAAGGTATTTCTCCACTGCCAACCTGAACACATGAAGAGAGAGAGAGAGAGAGAGAGAGAGAGAGAGAGTTCTTTATTTTTTGAAATTGTGCAAAAATATTCTATTAAATCCCACAAAGAAATCCTTTTACCTATCTTCTTTTATCTATATTTATCTAGGTGCATGGTATCATGGTTAAATTAATGGGCAGGGCGTCAGGAATAAGCCTATAAAAATTCTTTAAAAACTTCTACTTGATAATTGATAAAATTTCAACAAAAATTGATGAAATCTCAAGAAAAACATTCTGTAAACAGGATCCAAGTTCTCTATGGCCGTAAAAAGTTGTAAGATGAAACAGCGTTTGACAAAAACAAACAAAAAAAGTGTCTGTAAAAATTAGTTTAAAAGAACGCTATTTAATTTTTAAAGAATTACATGGAGGGCTAATTCATTCAAACTTGGCCGTTACTTTTTAAACCAATGGTCATGAAAGAGTGTAAGGCAGCGGCCTAGTTTGAGTAATTTAGCCCTCCATGTAACTCTTTAAAAATTAAATAGCGTTCTTTAAACTAATTTTTACAAACGGTTTTTTCAGTATTGCAAAAGGTATTTCTATGCTAACGACCTTGCCCGTATTTTCTTTGATCTCACAACTTTTTACCGCCATAGAGAACTTAGCTCCTGTTTACAGGATGCTTTTCTTGGGATCTATATTTCTCTATATTTAATCTATTTATCTATATTTAACTATATAATTATCTATATTTATTATTATTCACTCACTTTTTATTATTATTGTTATTATTTATTATAGATGGACTGAAGCCTTTTTAGATAAGTGTTTACAAAGAAAGAGAAAGTAAAAGGCTACTCGTGTAATAAAAAAGAAGAGACATGCACAAAAAGAAAGAAAATATAATAATATAATACTGGTGCAATCGATAAGTATTATCGTATAATGCTGCGTAGTTGCATTTGAAAATTTTGCAAAGATTCAATAGTGCATGATTTTGCAATAATGCGGTTCAATGGATTAACTAATCCGTAAGTAGATTTCGCTTTACGTGTTTGAAGAACCTGCTCTTGTTCTCTTACTTTTGTGAAATAATGTACACCAGCGAATTCCAAAAGGGTGGCAATGCAGTAACCGAAACTCATTAACAAAAACCAGTCGAGAGCAGTGGCGTATCGGACTTTTGGTAGATCAGTCCTAGAATCGAGGCTGATGGTTGACAATGTTAGTACAGTGGTGATTCCTGAAAATAAAATAAAATAAGTTTTTCATGACATACGTTTACATTACTGGGTGTCCGAAGCCACCCCCGGTCAGGGGTGTCAACTTCCCAGATAATGCATATTCGGTAAAAAGCAATGTTTGGAATAAAAGTTGCAAACATGTTTGCAATAAAAGTTGCAGGGATTAATGGAGGTCGTATGCCAATGATCTTGTATTTGACCTACGGATCTATTGTCAAGGTTATTTGAAAGGAGGTCAATAGGTATTTTTTTTTAAATGGGAACCCTTACTTTCCACTACGGATTCTGAAAGAGCTCGAAATTTCATGTTCAGATATGTATTACCTATTTAAACCCATTTAATATTATCCCTTTGCACTCGGAGCTATTTTAACTCGAAAATTAAGCATTTCTTCCTCCATATTATCACTCTTCTTTTATATTACTTTTTTTCATTTGACAGAGATGAAATTGATATACATAGTATCTCATACAATACTTAAATGTTTAGTAATTGATTGGACACCAAAAGTTTTAATAATGTAAATAATATTTTGAATAATGATGTAGCAACCTTTAGTGGCGATTCTGAGTCGCCACTCGAGTGCTAAGGGTTGAGATAATGTCAACAAACATTACGGAATGAAAAAATGTTTTTTCATTGCTTTATCAGTCCCATAAAAATTTTCAAAATATTCGACCGAGAAAGTGTAATGTCCCCTTAAAGTAATCTGCAAGAATAAATTGAATATTGATAGTTGACCTAGGCCAACTCGATCACTGGTTGCTTCACGATGGATCCAGAACGACACCCAGCTGAGCACCACTATCAGGACACAGGGTACGTACACCTGTTATAAATAAACATTAAACGAATTGCTCAATATAAATGATTATTAAATAATTATTGAACGCATTAGAGAGGAGGAATATTATAGAATAGACTATAATACGATTATACAATAGAATAAATGATTGGAATATTGGGCAATAATTTTTGCAAGTAGACAAATGTAAAAGTTGACTGACCTGAATAAGAAAATAACCAGTGTTCCGTTGTAAATTGAAGGAGACCTGAAGAACCGAAAACTCACCCTCCCGACGAAAATAAGTTAGATTTCGGTATGGCGAACCCATTAAATCGAACTGTGAGAGAGCCATTCCTGGAACGAAGTTGACAGAAGAACCTTCTTGCCATTCGTAGACTAGTTGACCCGATGTATATGCATCTGAAAACAAAAATATTGTTACGCATAGAGAAAATCTTCCGTTCGTTTCCCACGGGAATCTTTTTCAGATCGTCTCTGGACGGAAGCGTCCTAGACAACCTCTCATATCTTAACTAAATTTTTCCATTAAGCTCTGGCTCCGTTCTAATGGGAAACCACAAAAAAACTCGAATTATTAGTCTGGCCCTAAGTGCCCTTAGATTTTGAACAGTGCACCCTATTCACTGTCGGGGGTATATAAACCCTCTGACTTTTACTCTCGTGGGCCAGTACTTCGGTAGACACGTATAGAGTCGCGTCGTGATGAATCTCGCAGTAACATTTGTCAGTGAGATCGGGCTAAAGTTCCCTTTCGAATCAAATTTAACCGTATAGATTCCGCAAGTCCGGTACAAAATCTATTAGGCATTTAACAAGTTGTTCTCGAGACCCCCGCATTGCCAGTGCGTCAAAATAGGTAAAACATACTCTTTCTCTTTCTATCTTTTGACTCTATTCGCGACAATTACACATGTACAACACTATTTAATTGAATATATTTGTACTGTACTATAATTTTCGTGTAGATTCACTGAACCTTTAATTATCGTTCCAATATCCTAAACGAACAAATTGAACGTTCCTACACGATACAATCTTACCGCTCGGGTTGTATCAATTATATTATATAAGTTACGAGGCCCACTAACATTCCCATTAATCTAAACAAAGGTCTATATTATCCAGTGGTTCCCCAATTTCGCATTGGGTTCGTCCACGCAAACTATACCATCCTAGCGGCTCCCTGATTTCGCATCAGGTTCGTCTGTGCTCTTTTCCAACCTCCTAGCGGCTCCCCAGTTTCACACTGGGTTCGTCCGCGACGTGTTACAACCTCCTAGCAGCTCCCTGATTTCGCATCGGGTTCGTCTGCGCGTCTCTCTTTCCTAGTGACTCCCCAATTTCGCATTGGGTTCGTTCACGAAGTTTCACCTTCCTAGCAGCTCCCAGATTTCGCATCAGGTTCGTCTGCGTTTGACTCCATTCCTAGAGGGTCCCTGATTTCGCATCAGGTTCGTCCTCGCAATCTATTATCCTAGTGGCTCCCCAATTTCGCATTGGGTTCGTCCGCGTACCTTAACTAACAAATTGATTCCATATTCCTAGGGTAATAACCCTTCGCCGGCCACTCGTGCTACTCACGGTCCTGGCTCGTAACAATATATTCAATGATTAATTAACAATTTTGCTGGGAGGAAAAAAGCCTATCTATAGCCATACCAGAAGAACGTTTATCAAATAGATTTTGATGGAAAATTGAAAATTTCTGTGTTTCACTTAAGATTTTATCTTGGCAGGTTTTTTACATAATGTGTATGTATATATAATGTAAAATATATATATACAGGGTGTCCCAAAATTCGTGTACTTCCCGGAAATGGGAGGTTCCTTGGGTCATTTGAAGCGACATTTTCCTTTACAAAAATAACGCCAGCAGCTTTGTTTAGGAGTTATTAACAAAAAACACGGACCAATCAAAGCGCAGCTACAGCGGATTGATTCTAGCTCGGCCAATGGCGCCGTCACGCTAAGCGGGACCTGTCGCTGAGTCGGACTCCGTTTGCTCTAACCGCGCTGTGATTGGTCTGTGTTTTTTGTTAATAACTCCTAAACAAAGCCGCTTGCGTCATTTTTGTAAAGGAAAATGTCGCTTCAAATGACCCAAGGAACCTCCCATTTCCGGGAAGTACACGAATTTTGGGACACTCTGTATATATATATACTACATCATTGTGTTATTATTATCGTATACATTTAATATATGTAATACTGAGAAACACTTACAGCTTCCAAGAATTAATGGACAGGATTGCCGGTCCATGGGGAAGTTCCTCAGTTCCATAGGGCATTTCGCTTTTATAGTAAGTCTGTTTCGAAATGTAAACTTTGAATGAGAAAATTATTATATCACCGATACGAAATGAAAAAGGAAGTTAACGGTAAGTACCTCATGGAGTAAAGGATATCGCCGTCCTGTGATATTCTTAATAATTTATTGGGAACCGTGATGGTATGTACATAACTATGTTTCCCATTGTAGATATACGTGTCAGGCCGCCATATTCGTTCGAGCATTTTGATGCTGAGGCTTAAGGACTTTATTGGCCCTAAGAAGCTTAGGCGGGAATCTCGCCATGATTGTCGGAAATAACAGTCCATCGAATAGTCCTGTAAACGGTATAATTATACTGTCCAAAAATTTAAACTTTTTTTATCTTTTCGTATAACTGTTGGCAGGATCTTGTAGAGTTTTTTTGCGATGATTCCGCATCTGGCCTTTAATTTTTTCCTACACGCACAGTTTTCGAAAAACATGACTGAAAAAAAACTATTTTTCATGTTACGTATGCAGGGAGGCGACCGTTGTTAACCTTAACCCTTCTGAAGGCCTTTCATGCATCGAAACAGATGGCCCCTTCAGAAATTAAGAGCTTTCCGGGAATAAGTAGAGCCAGGAATAAGGGCCAGCAAGTGGTCCACAGCCGCGAAAATCTCTTTCCTCGGGAATGCGTTTTTTCTATAACTCGCATTCCCACTCCCACCCTTCCCTGCTCTGATTCTAGATGGGGTTTTATTATATGGGGACCAATCAGAGCGCGGCTACAGCGGATTGATTCTGGCTCTGCCAATGGCGCCGCCACGCTAAGCGGGACCTGTCACTGAGTCGGACTCCGTTCGCTCTAGCCGCGCTCTGATTGGTCTGTGTTTTTTGTTAATAACTCCTAAACAAAGCCGCTGGCGTCATTTTTGTAAAGGAAAATGTCGCTTCAAATGACCCAAGGAACCTCCCATTTCCGGGAAGTACACGAATTTTGGAACACCCTGTATGTATAAGGGCACGGATTTTCCTCCTTAATGGGCTTGTGGGCATTTTCCTTCTCTAGAGTTTCGCGTTGTGCGCGTCGGTCCACATCGTGATCTCTTTTAAACAAGATCGGCTGTAAATTCCCCGTTGTTAGATTTGTTTCGGTACGAATCCTATCACGGGATTCCGTATAAGTATAGCCCCCGCATTCCTCGGTGCGTTAAGCGTTAACACAGAGTGTTAACAGACTTAGTCCGCGAGTTCTTACACTCAACATTTCTATTACCAATAGTTTCGAGTATATTATAGTGTGTGAATTCATTTGTAGGTGATTTCAACCATACTATTCCCTATCCGATCCCTAGTCGGTCGAGGTGTATCAGATTTAAATCATTTAAACAAGTTACGAACCATCAGCAGAACCACAACCCTATCCTTGACACAGTGGCGACCCGGTGGCGACAAAAACATCGGCTAGTAGTCCAGCACTCCTATCTTCCCACAATGGCGACCCGTTGGCCAAAGAAACATCGGCTAGTCCTTTGTGAACCAATCCTGCCTGTACACAACCCTTTCTCTCGTAAAACCTAAACTCCCTTCAGTTTCCGCCTGCTGCCAAAATCTTGCCTCGTAATATTCAAGTTTAAACAATTATTGTGATGTTATTATAAAAGATATTGTATTGTTCTTTATATCAGAAGATTCTCTAGACTTTGTAATACATTATGATTGTTTAAACATCATATATTATGATTGTTTAAACACGTTTAAACTATCATTAAATACGGAGAGACACCACTTTTACATTTTTCGATGATATTTTTTAATGTATCAGAAAAAATAAGGGTTCGTGGGAAAATTGAACTGTACCACGCGATAAAGCAGACTTTTAACTTGCGAAATCACTCTGTCAAGTTTCGAACGTCTGTGTGTGTAATTGTTTTTATTGTATGTGTGTGTGTGTGTATGTGTATGTACGTGTGAGAAAGAAAAAGAAGAACAGGAGTGAGAGAGGATGGAGTGTAATGCGCGGTGTGATGCGCAGTAGCGTGTGTCGGGGAAGAACCATGTTGAGAATGGTGTGAGCGAAGAGAGCGTGAGAGATACAGAGTGTTAGAGTGCCGTTGTTTTTTATTAAATATTAAATATATTATTATTCTAATATTAATACTCTTTCTTATCTTTTATCACCACGATCCAACAACGTCGACGTTTTTACCGAACCAGAAAGCAAAATATCATCGCGGAACACGAGTCGCTGCCAGTGACGCTCTCCACTAGAGCAAGCGTTCGTGTTCTACAGGATACGGCGGGACACACAGTGGGCCCAAACGCCAATCTAGCTGATAAACAATCATAGTGATCAGACGTAGCTTCCTATTGCAACTTGTATGGAGTCGTTGTAACCGGGAGACTTCACTCTTTAAATTTATGGTAATTTGGAGCACAAAAAAATCTTTTTTAACTTGTTATACTCATTTTGTCATCCGTCATCAACACCAGTCATCAATGTAATTTTCGAGAGAAGAAGCATTTCTGCGGAAATTAAACTTACCAGCGTTTTTAGTCATGGAATCAATTGAAATCGACACTAAAATAAAAAGCTCATATATTTACGAACATACACACTTGATTAGATAGACTTATTTACACTTCCATGCACATCTACACGTACATCCTTATTTCATGATAGACAGGTAGTCACCAGTTACTTGACTTGCATAGAAAACCGAAAGTCTTCGATTCTGAAAACTATCTATAATAACTAAAATTCTGTTGAGAGTTTTCATCGATTACTGAATGTTCGTCTATCGCCGTGTGGGCACACAGTCATCATTGCTTGTCATGTTTATTCGTGCAATTTTTACCAGGGCTTCGGAGTCGGAGTCATGGAGTCGGAGTCGGAGTTTGGGAGTAATTGCCGCGAAACTTCCGTTTATGGTCCATCTCAGAATTCGATGAAATTTTGAAAATAGGTTCTTTTTTTACTAAAATGACGATTGCCAAAAGGATTTTTGGCGACTCGAAAAAAATTTTTTTATCATTTCAATGTCGCTGTCTACCTTACCGACTTATCGACTTTTTATTTTATATAGAATATCTTCAATTAATTGTAAAAATGGATCATCACCAGCCTAGTTCACCTCATAGCACCATAAAAATTCACACATATGATCTATAAGCGAATCCTCTTTAATTTAGAGTGATACATACATAAGGTAATCTTTCAATTTTTAAAGACTACTCCTGGATTTTCGTATGCGTGGTCGGGCCGGCCTTACGACCGGCCCTCTCCGCCCCCAGCACGACCTAGTAGTAGTGATAGTAGTACTCTTGTCGGGGGAAGGGTGGATCGGCCACCCCTCACTTCCTGAAGGCACACCGGTTTCATGGACACCAGTTTCATAATTGGCGCTACCCGACCTCGGCCCAAGAAGGGTTGCAATTACCCACGTTTTTCAGCCCGACTCTGTTTTATTAGGCCCGGGCCACTTTCAGAGTCTCTGACCTACTAGACGGGACGGTCGTCATTGATGAGATCGGCCATTCTACCTAACAGTCAAAGAGTTTTTGAGCTTGATCAGAGCTCGGAGCGAACGTCGGGCCGACTCACCTTCGGACCTGCAGGGTGCCTCGCCTGCCTGTTGGCTCCCCCCAACTTCACCTACGTGTCATGTTGAGTGTACCAAGTTCGAATGCCCATCCCTACGCTATACTCTGGCTAATCCGAGTAATACTAGTAATTATACTCAACAAAGTTTCCCTGTTCTGTGACTCTACTTAAGATTAGGTTAGGCAGCACGACCTAACCCTAACCTAACCACAACTCATTCTAATCGCATAAAGAATAATATAACTACTTTCGGTAAAGTAGAGCGCGACATTGAAATGTTAAAAAAAATTTTTTCGACTCGCCAAAAATCCTTCTGGCAATCGTCATTTTAGTAAAAAAAGAACCTATTTTCAAAATTTCATCGAATTCTGAGATGGATCATAAACGGAAGAACAGCCGTAATTGCTGATGACTGGAGTCGGAGTCAGAGTTAGATAAAGCTACACAGGGTGTCCCAAAATTCGTGTACTTCCCGGAAATGGGAAGTTCCTTGGGTCATTTGAAGCGACATTTTCCTTTACAAAAATGACGTCAGCGGCTTTGTTTAGGAGTTATTAACAAAAAACACGGACCAATCTGAGCGCGGCTACAGCGGATTGATTCTGGCTTGGCCAATGGCGCCGTCACGCTAAGCGGGATCTGTCGCTGAGTCGGACTCCGTTCGCTATAGCCGCACTCTGATTGGTCCGTGTTTTTCGTTAATAACTCCTAAACAAAGCCGCCGACGTCATTTTTGTAAAGGAAAATGTCGCTTCAAATGACCCAAGGAACATATGTCGAAATATATGTCGACTCCGACTCCAACTCTGACTCTTTTGTTTATAATTTATTAATGGATTTATGTATACATACAATTGCTAATATTCGATCTACAGTACAGATATATTGTATATGTATACATATATCTCTGTTATTATAATGGTATTATACCGGTATGAGTCCTCGATTAAAAACTTCACATTCAAACTTCATAAACCATTTATATGACGAGAATAAACACAGGTTCAATGAGCAGAAGTTTAATTAAGCGTGGTAATTTATTTACATCTATCCAAGAAGCTTGGAATGACCTCCCTGTGGTTCTTATAGAAGAAATGATTCATTCACTGCCAAAAAGAGAAAAGACAGTCCTAAAAGCAACAAGTGTCTCTATGAAATATTAGAGATTATATTAATTTTCGAAAATGGAAACTTTATCTTTAGTATTTCTCAAACTGATACGTATTTTCTAACTATTTCCTGAAAATGAGAAAGTCACAGTCGTGTTGTGTTGTATCAGAGTTATCTGTTCCATATTCTTCTTAGACTTTAATACTTTAATACAATATTTCAACTATTTATGCAGTTTTATTACAACTCTTAATTATTTTGAGTACATATTTTTTCAAGTTGGAGAGTCGGAGTCGGAGTCGGAGTCGGAGTCGGAGTCGGAGTCGGAGTCGGGGTCGGAGTCGGAGTCGGAGTCGAAATCTGCGCCGGAGTCGGAGTCGGATTCGGAGTCGGAGATAAAAAAAAGAGGGATTGGAGTCGGAGTCGGAGTTACGAATTTTGTCTACTGACTCCGAAGCCCTGATTTTTACTCTAATCCTGTCAATTTTCAGAATATTAAAGAAAATCTTTCACAAAACATTCTTCATGTAACATACAATTCATTAAGTAATATAAGATTATAGTCTTTTAATTCTCGTATTCGTTTATGCGCTGTCACGAGAAAACATAAAATTCCGTTTTACACTACAAGTATTAATTTTATGAGCTACATTGATTAAGCTTTTTTTACTCTTCTCAGTCAGTACAATGAACCACAAAAATCTTAAACCCTCTTTATGAGTGATCGCAAACTGTTCGCAAACTTTAAAGTTACATTAAACAATTAGTTGCAAATAGTGGCAGCTGATTTTTACAAGAATTAAAGAACAAAGTCTATGCTACAAAATCAAACAGGAGATTCGACGAATACGCGTGAATTTGGTTACTTCCTTTCGAAAAACTAAAATGCATCAAGTAGAAAATTGACTACCTTCAAATACGGGTATTTGGAAAGTTCATTAACTTTTTCAAATTCCGTAATTACAGAACGGAAGTACGTACTTTCTTCCACAAAACAAAACCATGAAAGGCAATATATTCGCATTTAATATTAACGTTTACCAGTATCAACAGCACTGACCGTTCTGGGGGACTCTTAAAGGCCGCAGGGACTACAGACTTTTGCGTAAATATTACCCTATAGAAAAAATTTTCAGAGAAAAACAGAATATAATTTGAAGATCTACAGAGATTTAAGAAAGAAAACAAACAAAAAAGGAAGTAATAGTATGTGATTGAAAATATGACTTTTTATCAGCTAGATTGGCGTTTGGGAAAGCGATCTTTGTGGTAAAAAATCTGCCTACAACTCAGTTTTCCACCGATTCAATTGAAATCTTTTTTTTTAAATGTTCATGAAGGTCTATATTTTAGATTTACAGTTTAAAATTTTGCCGTTTATGGTTAAGAAGCGTCGGCAACTCAGCTGGGACATGCAAATTTATGGTATGGGCGTGTCAGAAACAATGTTTTCTATCCCACGGTTCTGGGGTAAGTGCCGTGTTGTTCCTCACAGTCCTCTTACCAGAAGGCATTGCCTTCCCCACTCCGTGGCCAGATCCTTCAGAACCACATGTTTCTATTATTGTTTAGCAATACGACGTCGGGTCGCTTGCCTTTTCTAAAGATCTCACAATAGACAGTCATTAATTCAGCCCCGATACCTGAGGGACCCTATGCAGACCTCAGTTTATTGCCACGCGCCGTGTTCGGGCTGTTATATAATGTAATAAATATGTCAAGAACCCAAACATTCATTCGATCAGTTTTAATTAGATTACGGCGCACAGGTTCGATCCTATGTTTAACATAAGATCGAACCTGTGCGCCGTAATCTAATTAAAACTTATTTAAAATTGGCGATCGTGAACAAACAGAACAGTTATTCATTTGATCGTTCTTCCCGAAACTCTCTTCTAACTGCGTTGCCGCTAACACACGCGAACAGGCGGATGAAGTATCGGAGTTATTGAGTTTTGTAGATACGGATTCTTGATAACGATTTTTGCGCAGCACGTCATCAAAATATAGAGCTTCACGAACATTAAAAAAAAATTTCAAGTGAATCGGTGGAAAACTGAGTTGTAGGCAGATTTTTGGCCACAAAGATAGCTTTCTCGCCCACTGTGCGGCGCGGTGCGGCTAGAAGTCAGCCCCCCACTTGTTGAATTAAATAATTTCAACAATTGTGCTGAATTGTGCTAGGTTTGTGCTATATTGTGCCCGAATATTATCCCTATAATATGAAAAATAAGATGGAAAATTGAGAAAAACGATTTTTTGAGTAGCCACCCACTTTTCATTTTTTTCATTTTTTTCAATTGTGCTAAGTTGTGCTAAGATTATGCTCAAGTATTACTTTAAAAAAATTATAAATAAAAAAGTTATAGTAAAAAAAACGTTCCTTAGTAAAAAAATTCCCCAGCACAACGATATAAAGGGCACTTTACTCTTGTACGCGACCCTTCGCGCTAAGACGGTATATCATTTTTATCCGACTTTCTGGTCATAGAATTCATAGAATAGTCATAGAACTTAAAAGTTGTGCTAGGCTAGCACAACTCAGATATGCGATATGAATGTACAAAAGTACAAAGTACAACTCAGATATATGATTATATGCTGTTTGGATAACTATTTCTTACTTAAACATTAATTAGTTGTCAAAAACGTTTTTTTTACTATAACTTCTTTATTTATAATTTTTTTAAAGTAATACTAGAGCACAATCTTAGCACAACTTAGTACAACTTAACACAATTGAAAAAATTGAAAAAAATGGAAAGTGGGGGGCTACTCAAAAAATCGTTTTTCTCAATTTTCCAGCTTACTTTTCATACATATTATAGGGATAATATTCGGGCACAATATAGCACAAACCTAGTACAATTCAGCACAACTGTTGAAATTATTTAATCCAACAAGTGGGGGGCTAACTTCTAGGAGGTGGTGTTCCGCGATGATATTTTCCTTTCTGGTTCTGCTTCTGGTAAAAACGTCAACTTTAGCAACTTGACAGGGTGGTTTCTCAAGATAAAACTCTGCTCTGTCGCGTGATACACTTCGATTTTCCGCTGGACCCTTATTTTCTGAGATAAATCAAAAAAAATATCATCGATATTTAGTGCAAAAGTGTTTAATGATAGTTTAAACATTCATAATGTATTACTATTGTGGATTACTGGATTATTAGTGTCACTAGATTCGGGAAAGTCTAGAGAATCTTTTGCTGTGAGGATAATACAATATCTTATATAATAACATCACAATAATTGTTTAGAGATGAAAAATGTTATTTTTTCGAAAACGAAAAGTCGTGCTTTTCAAAACTGTGCATGTAGGAAACAAATTAAGGCCAAGTTCCACCCAACAGTTATATGAAAACATTTTACTCTGTCGGACAGTGTTATTATTAACTTCTGGATTTATAGAGAAGTTATTGTAATGACCCTGAAAATCGATTTTGTAGCAAATCTTCACGTTTCAAGGTCATTGGGGTCATTTTAGCCAATTTTCAGCAAAATGTTCGTATGTGTATGTATGTTACCTTTTTCGTTAACGTTTTCTGAAACTTTAAGGAGAGGACCTCCGCAACAATGTAAGACCAACATAAAGAATAAAAGAGTTGCGATCTCCGTTTCGTTAATTAACTTCGTTAGTTTTGCAAAATTTTGTGTTCTAGTAGTAGTCGTAGTCAACGACAAGGGAGACGACCAAAAAATTGTGAAAATTCTCGAACATTCCGAAAAGTCAGAACTTTTCGAAATTCAGTGGTGCAAGTCAACGACCAGTCAGGCGGCAGAAAAGTTGTGAAAATTTTCGAAAAGTAGTGCACGATTACATATTCATATCACTATAAATACAATATAAATAGAAAAATGGTGCTAAATTATTCTTACATTTCCGACTCACCATGTCGAGCTCGGACACAGGCCCCATGCTTCTTATCAAAATATTCGTTTTCACTATTGTCGGTATCCCTGCGAAGCACACGTTCATGGCTATAAGTTTTCACCAGCAATGAAACAATCATTATACAGGGTGTCCAAAATCACCCGTCCAGAGGTGTTAACTTTTCAGATCAGCATGCTCGGTAAAAAAGTTTGCAATAAAAATTGCAGGGATTAATAAAGGACATATCTCCATGATCTTGTATTTGACCTTCGGATCTATTTTCAAGATTATTTGGAGGTGGCGGTAGGTATTTTTTTTAAATTGGAATCCCTATTTAAACTATGGATTCTGAAAGAGCTCGAAATTTCACGTTAGTAAATAAATGGGGATTGTAAAATTTCTTTTGATGTTGACTTTCAAATATATTTGTATTAAAGACGTTGTACGTATCACAGATTGAAATTATTGAACAGCTGTGCAACTGAAACATGTTTGCGTGTGTGTGTGTGTGTGTGTGTGTGTGTGTGTGTGTTTGTGTGTGTGGGTGTGGGTGTGTATGCAATCAAACATTAGTTATTTCAGTAATTAGGTGTCATCGGCTGACGATATAATTTCATCGCACTGATCGCAGCATGATTATTGATCACTATACTAGATGCGAATGCGTTATTAAACAATTATCATATATGTATGTATTTATGCACTCATATCTTTCAATTTCTTAAAATAATTCTTTTTAAAAGCAAGTCAAATTAGATGAAATTATTTCGGCGAAAATATAAAATTAATTGTAATTATTCTTGTTACTTTTGAATTTTCAATGATTGATTGTTTTTAAATCAATAAATAATAATAATTCATTGCATAATTGTAATAAGAATTAGAAACTTTTCAAACGGAGAACCGAAAGTGTAGTGGAATACACATTTGTAGACATTTTTCCAATAATAAAAACAAGTATGAACAATTGGAGTGTAAGAGTAGATTAAAATCCGATGCAAATGGAGTAAGATAAAGTGCTCTGATTTCGGATCAGCTGAATTTAGAGCATTAGCAAGCCGCTTTCGTGCTCTTCGGAAAGTGAAAAAGGAAAATTGCAGAAAATTGAAGCCGTACAGGAATAAAGGTAATTTCAGAAGGATACTTTTCTTCGGCTGGCTGCGATCCAACGTACCATCCCCATTTCACTCGTATCGGCTACCTATTTTCCCTTTTCGCTCGATCATCATCATCAAAAATTGATACAACCGGCACAATAATTTTCAAATCGATTTTTCAATCAGTAAACAAATTTTAATAAAATATATTTTTCGTAAATACAGTGTAAACAAAATTTTCCTTATAACCCAGCCTCATGAAACTCATTATCCAATTAGAATTGCAGAAACGGGTTAAAAAAAAATGTAAACCACACAATATGAAAAATTATGTCAATTTCTTCAATCTATAAATCTTAATTAATTCTTGTTGAAATAATTCACTTTCATAAAGTGTATACTACTAATGAATAGAAACAATAAATAATTATCGTTAACGGCTAACACTATAAAGCTGTCTAACAAATTTTTATCTTAATTTTCATTTAAGCTGCGGTTTTCTTTTTGTATTTTATGCGTACTTCATTGGAGTTTTACTATTATTTTTATTTCGTACTCGGTTTATTTCCATTTCATTTGTACACCCGTTTACACCCGGTATATTCGCCGTGGCTCGACGGCACCAGTAGCCAAACAGAAAAGAGTGAAACCGTATCGCGTGGAACAAACATCAGTCGCAGGAAATTTCGAACTCTTGTCCAGATCGGAAAGACTCCGAAAATGGACAGTTTGTTCCGGTAACACAGATCAGAACGAACAGAAACTGCATGTACAGTGTACGGTATAGCCACTGTTCGCCTCTGTCGAAAAAGAAACTCCTGCGCTTTGCGAGGGTGCATGCCAGAGCTGAGGAAAATAATATTTTAATTGGTAAATAATAAATAATCCTATTTATTTTAAAGCATGTGTACAAGTTTAAAAATAAAATATTTTTGATGCAGTAATCGTTTGAAAATAAAACAATTTATTTGAGGCAGTGATTTTTGAGAATAGTATTTTATTTTAAGAATATTGAAAATATTTCAACTTTGTCTTTATTTTCAATTTTAATTTTAAATATTATTGCTGACATTGCTGAAAATGAATTCTGTGCGTACCGTTAATTAAAAATTTACGACAGTTTTGTAACAATACCGGTAACTACAATTAAAAAATGAATTTTCAATCTATGTTGCGGTTAGAAACTAAATAAAAAATCATTCTCAATTATGTATTATTTGGGAAAGCATTTTTCTAATAGACACTAGAGTTGCATAGTAAACAGAGAACAGCAATATTATTTAATCATGGAAATAAAGAAAAAAAGTAATATTCAATCATTGTTGGATATGAAATGTACAGGAAGGAATTGTATATTTACTGGGGGCTTCATTTAAGAAATGGGAACAAAATAATATTGAAATAGGTGAACCCATTAAAAACGTGTAACATATTTGTGACATATCCGTGCGACGTTGCCTGTATGTATGTACTTGGTTGCTGACAGCTTCCTTGGATCAGTTCTTTGAATATTAACAAGGAAAGTTTGTTAGTTGTTGAATTAGTTTTGAAACAATAATAGTTGCATGATGACTATTGCAAGACTCGGTTTCCATCAAAATGAAGAACACAATAAGCTTTGCCATAAGTAGCATCATATTTACTAAAAGAAAGTAGCATAAAAAATCTACGAAGTCTAGAAATGATGAATTTTTTATATTGATACTTAATAATTTTGCCGTTTTGCTTTGAGTGTTTCAGCATAGAATTCAGGTTTTGTTTTTATAGAATTTGTTAAGACTAATTAACTGTTCCTAACTGTTACCGAATAGTGATATCACAATTGCCATCGAATTATTCCAACCGATAATACGTCATAATATGTATTATAACAATGTTATTATTGTTTAACGTTACAGTAATGTTATAATAAATATAGTAACGCGGTCCTATCAGATATCATTAAAAATTGAACATAAGGATCTATCATAATTTAAAACAACATTCTAGATAAAAATATTTTTAAGCTTTCACAATTTCCCTAGTTTAATTAATTTTCTTTTAAACGACCCACTAATTTGTAGTGGGTAGAAAAAATCGAAAAATTAATTCCTTGGAATTGCTCAATCAACTTAATCCAATTATACGTACGAGTTAAGCGGTCGAGTGTGAACACAGGATTTTCTCACAAATCGGATTATGTTGAGCGAGCGAATAAACGATATCGACTCGATTTGCGTTTTTGGAAAAAAAAGAAAAAATATAAACAGAAAAGTATAATTTCGAATAGTTTGCCTGCGAATAAAATTACAAATTAAGATATACGTGGGGGTACGCGGGGTTGCTGACAATATAATTTTACCCTTGCCATGAGTGGGCAGCTGATTGTTTTCATAATTCATCAAGAGATTCTCGAGCACCATAGTAATATTTTTCGAGACAATGTCATTCATTGTTCCCCTACTCGTCGCCGACTTTGAGGAACCCTTCGACGTGGGGGAGGAAACGTCGAGAGCATAATTGCTATCCTTATGTGTCACCAAGAGCGCTAGAAACGCTAGCCTGCAACAAAAAATATCAATTTCCCTGTCAGTATAAACAGCTAACTAATTTTATTAAGAATTTTATAGTTTAGATAGTTTAAATATTTCTCTTAGTAACATTTTGCTATTCTTATTATTTCTACCAACGTCCATTTCTTCTATCTAGGTGCACGGTAGTGCACCAGCCAAGTTCTCGCACTACCTCCTTTTACACGAAACAACTTGGCCGTTTTTTAGACGCTTGTAACTCGGAACTGGAGGCAGATGGAGAGATGTAATTTCGTATACTTGTTAAGTGCTATCATGTCTCAATATTGGCAAAACATTAATCTTCCAACATTAGTAGGTTCCAAGATATAGGACCACAAAAATCGCTAAATTTGTCACTGACTGACTGACTGACTGACTGACTGACTGACTGACTGATTGACTGACAGATCATCAAAACCTTTTGGGTATGACCTTTTGGGTATGTAAAACCTTCTAGGGGGGGGTATATTGACCTAGAAGCTTGAAATTTGGAACATAGGTCCACCATAACACACAACCAAAGGAATAATTATCAAAGTTTGAAATTTTACTTTTTTTTTATTTAAAAAAAAAAATTTTTCTTTTTAAATTGAATTTAACCATGGACTCTTGTACAAATTAGAACTTGTAAAACCAAAGTTTAAAATAATGATCTTTGAAATTTTACACCTTAAAAAAAGCGTAACCTAAGTGGTGGGGATGGTCAGCCGAGCTAGTCTTAAAAAATGGCTGTATCTCGGGAACGGTGCTTCCTACCGCGAAAATAACGAAATTTTCAGAAGGCCGTATCCGAAGCACATAGTGTATGCCGAACCACATGACGTATATAGTCTTTTGAATATTTAAACAAAAATAGATGAAATCCCAAAAAAAACATCCTGTAAACAGGAACCAAGTTCTCTATGGCCGTAAAAACTTGTGAGATCAAACAAAATACGGCCAAGTTCGTTAGCTCACAAATATCTCTTACAATACTGAAGAAAGCGTTCGTAAAAATTAGTTTAAAAGAACGCTATTCAATTTTTAAAGAGTTACATGGAGGGCCAAATTATTCATACTTGGCCGTTACTTTCTAAACCAATGGCCATGAAAGATGTTTGGTAGCGGCCAAGTATGAATAATTTGGCCCTCCATGTAACTCTTTAAAAATTAAATAGCGTTCTTTTAAACTAATTTTTACAAACGCTTTTTTCAGTATTGTAAGAGGTATTTGTGAGCTAACGAACTTGGCCATATTTTGTTTGATCGCACAGCTTTTTACGGCCATAGAGAACTTGGCTCCTTTTACAAGATGTTTTTGTTGGGATTATTACTTTAGCTCATAATTTAATCATTTTTATAATTTCATTATTTTATTTACTTTCTTATCTCATTTCTCGTAATATAAGAAAGTTTCCCTTATTTTTCTCAATATTTATATATTGTAGGAATAGTTCATTTCAGTTTCCACCAGGAGAATCCATAAAAATTGGCATTTGAATGTGCAGTTTTCCCACGTTTATACACATGTCCTTTTTATTTCCTCCTTTTTACACATCCTTGGGCTGAGTACTGTAACTGTTTATTTACATTTCCTAGCAATATTCCATTTCCTTATTTACATTTCTTACTCGCCTACCCACTCCGTCACATAGTCCTCCTTCCTACCCTTTCACATTTTTTTACGTGAGCTCTAATAAACGCTTCTACGAGATATTTTTCTATTTTTAATTATTTTTTTTTATTAAAATTATACCACCATATTGGTGACAATTTTCCGATTCAAACGATACCAACCACAACACAGTTTGGATTACATTTACTCGTTTAATCTACGATACAGTGGAACCTCGATTATCCAACCCTGGGAATGTGAACAGTTGTAGGAAAAGTCGTAGAATCTTTTACTATATATAATATCAGTATCATTTTATTTTTCATTTTCTCTTGTTGTTACTGCAACGTATAAACGTTTCTTTTTTTTCTTCATTGGATAAATATCGGAATAAAGTTGTTGTTAAAATAAGGACAATATTGCACAGCCGAAAGACAACAGAATAGATAAAAGAGTCGACTATTAAGAACGATCAGCGGAAAAAAAGAAACTGAAGATAAGCAAAGCAGGGTCACATGTGGGTGGCCGTTGAGAAGAGGGTGGTTGGGGGTGGGGGAGAGGGTTAAAGGGGGATACGAGTACAAGAGAGCTCTCCTTAGCCGCGGATTCAGCAACTTCCGACGAGGGTACCCCTCGATCTTTCGAGTGAACGTTCTCCCTCGTTACGTCAGAATCGCCCTTCGAGTCCTTCCGGTGCCATTTTGCAAAGGGACTATGAAAAACACGGCTACTTCCTCCTTCGCTTCCACCACTGCCGGCACCCTCGTTTCATTTGCGATTGTAAAAGAGGTAACTACTATACAACGTGCTACACAGTTTCCATAACTGCAAAATGGTTGTCTAAAAATGAAGGAACCGATTTTTCGAATGTTATCAACGTTTTCAATGAAATTTTCGGAACACTTGTATATAGTTAGTTAATAGTTTACTTCAATGTTCACCGTAACGAAGAGTAGCATATACTATATGTGGATGTCACGTGACATAAGCATTCATGTATAGTGCGGATAATTTTAAAATCGTCATAACTCCGAATAGCAGCAAAATTCCAAGAAATGGTTTAAACGAAATTTATTCAATTTTCATATATATATATCCATAAATAAAATAATCCATTTTTAAAAATCCATTTTTCTACATATTAATACAGTCCTCTGAAAATTGTATATATATATACACATGTGTGTGTGTATAATTTAGCATACTGGGTATCAAGAAAGTAATGGAACGCTTTGTTTTTATAGATTGCCGAATATATTCTACGTATTATGATCACATATTCATATACCGGGTGTGAAGAAAATAATAGAAACGAGTGAGTTATGGAATATTTATTGGAAATTTTCGGAACACACAATGTGTCGATAATGTTGTCAATGTTGTCAAACAATTTTATACAATCGTTTATTGAATATACTTATGTCCGATTTACTGCGATATTCTTTCCCTTTGTTTCGGAGTGTAACAACGACTACTTCTCGCTTCGATAACAATCGAACAGGACTGTATTAAACATCGAATCGTATCGTGGAATATATTATGGTAATGAAAGCTCTGTCAGTGATCGGGAGTCCGAGTTGGTTGTTTGGCCGTGCTCACAAATGTGGCCACTATTGGCACAAGCCGTTAATGAAAAGCTGAAATTAAAGTGGTACGAGAGTTCTCCTAGTAAACGTGTATCCGCAATAGCCGAAAAAAAATAATCATCAGACTTTTTCTCTGTTTTTGTTGTTTTTTCCCGCCCAACGGCTCGTTTCTTTTCTCTTATTATCGCCCCGCTTTTTTCACACAGGGCCGAGCTGGTAATATCTGTCTGGCAAACCAGACTGCGGGCATTTATGCGAATTTTTTTGTCCCGCCGCGCCGATGTTCTTACAAAATTCTTATTCACAGATGTTAAATATTAATCTAATCTATTCTACAATATCAATAAAAAATATATACACTGCGAAATTCTATTACGATCTCTTCTTTGAAACGTTGACGCGTAAAAAATATAGAATCAATCATTTTATTTGCTTCGTCGAACATTTTTCATTGTATCGCGAACAATCTGTGCACGTGTTTGGATAATTTTAATTTTTCTTGTGAACTTAGAGGTTTGTTTAGACAACTTAGATTTTTCATTATCTACTGGTAAATGGATTTTTTATCTACTGGTAGGCTGAAAATTTTTTTTAAGATTACATAAATCAACTTGAAATCGGTTTCGAAATTATTTAAGTTGTTAATTTAATTATTTTTAATATTCCAAATTATTCGCAACACTGGACAGTTATCTCGGAGATTTTTAATAGCTCAATTATCTGAACTGTTGTTTATATTATTGGCAATCTATCAGTGGAAAGTTTGTTACATGTCTGGAAAATGAAGAACGAAAATTTACTTACTTGAACATGTCAGCAGCTTCTTCGTCCCAGGATGATAATGGTGCAAGTACGACGAATAATTGCCGAAAAATTGAAGAACCTCGAACCGAATACCGGCACTTGCGAACGAGATCTACATACGATTCTCGTGACAGATCCGCGTGGATCTCCCACCTGGGAGGCGAAATATTCTGACGCGCAAACTCCAATAATCCTACACGTTCGGCGACGTTAACGAACTTTCGTAAATGGAGCCAGAATTTTTCATTGCTACGTTCTTTGTTTATATAAAGGTCAGGATATATGCACTTCTTTGACCAAATGCTTAATCAATAAACTAATATCTTCGAATATCGTAGTATCATCCAGAACTCGGAAAATAGTATTTTAATAAATACTAAACAATAACTGATCCTGCTTATTTTAAAGTATGTGTACAACTTTGGCAATGAAATATTTTATTTGATGCAGCCTCGTTTGAAAGGAAAATAATTTATTCGAGGCAGTAATTGTTTGAAAATAACATTTTATTTGAAGAATATTGAAGATATTTGTAATTTGCCTTCTTATTTTCGATTTCAAGTTTGAATACTATTGCTAAACATTATGGTTCGAATTCAATACATTTAATGAATGTATGATCGATTCTTAACGATAATATAAGACCGTATCAAACGAAATTTATTGAGTTTTCAGAGGACTGTATTAATATGTATGAAACATGGACTTGTATATAATTTCGCATACTGGGTATCGAGAAAATAGTGGAACAAAAGACTCCGTGTTCGAAATTGTAGAATGTTTGATGGTAGTTTATTTTGTTTTTATAGATTGCCGAATGTATTATACATATTATAAACATGAATTAAGTTATAATGAAATGACTTTCATTTTCTTATTGTATTACTCGCATTCATTGATTTACTTGAATTAACACGAAATTTTCCACTTTTTTCATGACAATTTAATATATTCATAACAAAAAACAGCTAATTGGTTGATGCTTAAACCGAAAAGGGTGGCGATTTGAAAGAGATTTTAAGTCTCGGTTAAATTAGCCCTATGCGAGAGGGTAAATTATCCTCGCGAGGAGACTGCACCGAAAGGAAACAATTTTTAGTTTTCCCGTCCAACCTTCCCTTAATCGACATTCCGAACGTCGTCGTCGCGTCGCATCCTTGGGAGGAAAACACGGTGCGCGTTCTTTCAGGTTGTTCCTGAAAAATGTGTACTTCAGGAAAAACTAGGGCAACATCGGTAACATTATAATGAAAGAAAAACTCGAAAGGGAGACATGCCTCGAATCGAAATACGGACACCGCTGTAATTGAGCTTCGACGCTCGTTCAAACACTTTCGCCCGATCTCGGTTCTACTTATCCGGAGAATTCCCCGAATCCTTCGAAATTTCTAAAGAAAACGAGCGTTTCGTAAAAACCAGATCCAAAGCTGAAATAACAAATCCATTTAACTTTTACTCATTTCTCTACACTAATGAACAATTTACATTTAATTATAAACATTTACCATCGTATTCGTCCCGTTGTTTCAATCAAAATGACACCAAACACTACATAAGCAAACTTAATTTGAAACAGTATAAATATTAGAATACATTACATTCTTCTGTATTTATCAAACATATCAGGAAAGAAAAACAATGGTTTATTTCACTCCAATTTGTTACAATTTTTATTTTTTATAAAAATTTGATGTCTACTTATATCTATGGCTCAGAGTCGGCAAATGAGGGGAGAGAGCACGAATTGAGGGGAAATAGTTACGTCTCTCTCTCCCTCTCTCTCTCTCTCTCTCTCTCTCTCTCAGAAAGATACACACTGTCGTTACCCTTCAGAAGGCAACTCTATTCTCAATTTTCGGTTCCCCTTCAGTAGGCAACTCTATTCTAAATTTCCAGTTCCCCTTCAGTAGGCAACCCACTTCACAAATTACGGTCCCCCTTCAAAGTAGGCAACCCGTTTCGCAATTTACGGTTCCCCTTCACTAAGCAACCCGCTTCTCAATGTTCGGTTCCCTTTCAGTAGGCAACCCGTTTCTGATTTACGGTTCCCCTTCAGTAGGCAACCCGTTTCTCAATGTACGGTTCCCCTTCAGTAGACAACCCGCTTCACAATTTTTGGTTCTCCTTTGGAACGCAACCCGCATCGCTAATTTTCGGTTCCCCTTCAGTTGGCAACCCGCTCGGCGATTTAGAGCAATAGAAACCACAAAGCTGTTTTATATAATAGACTGATAATAAAAAGATAAGGAAAAGTTGTTGAAAATGTATAGTTTTACATATCCAACATATCCAAATCATCTTATTATCGATAATAAGAGAAGAAGCTATCATTTTACGGTTTAGCTAATTGTCCAGCGTTTTGTTTCCTTTTCCTGTGGAGGACTTGGCTCCCTGAATACAACATCTGAATGAAAAATCGAATCTGCAAGCCTAAAGAAAAAATCGAAGCACATCGGTGCGGCGCGACGCCTCGGAATCGAAATATACCGGGGTATCGGCCAGGGTTAACGACTGTCGACGTTAGCGTGCATGTTTCTCGGCCTCGGCGAAGGAGGGTGGCAGCGTTCGATCCCGACGCGGCATCGAGATCCAGAGACGGTGAGAGACGGTGAGAGACGGTGAGAGACGGTGACGGTGACTCTGTGTCAGTAGGTCGGCTCGAGGAACGGGGCTGCACATGCGTGGTCCATTTTGCGGCAGCCTCCGAGGTATGGCGAGCGCGGAGCAGCAGCACGGGCTGACGTTATCGGTGTCTAAACAGAAGCGAAAGATAAATAGGTGAGTGGCACGGATTGGCAGGTTTCAGGAGGGGATTGGCCAGGGGATGGGGATCACAGCCCCGAAACGACACGAGTGAAACAGTGACGGAACACCTCGCAAAAGGGAGAGTGCTGGTGGTCAGGACACGCGATAGTGCTAACCAGTGGAACAATCAGTTGTTTCTTTTGCCGAATCAATGTTCCGATAGACAAGCAAAAATGGGGCTGTCCTTACCGGAACGAATGGAGGAGCATCGTGCGAGGGCAGTGATTCGTCACGAGGTTTCGGAAGGGAGTGCTAAACGGTGAATTAGGAATTGTTTATTAAGGGTGCAATAATTCGGTGTATCACCAAAGAGTATACCGAACCAAAGGTGATTCGGAACCCACCTTTGGTAATCAGCATGAATAATTTTCGCTGAAAATAGCTTGAAATAGGCTGACATAGGCTGAAATTAAGCGATACGGAGAGTTGAATAAGAGGGCGATTGGTAAATGGATTTGAAACCCTGATGGAACCAAATAATCAAATACAATAATATTAAGGGTGCAATAATTGGGTGTATCACCAAAGAGCATACCAAACCAACAGAAATGGAAAAATTAGGGTATAGGGAAGAAAGCCAGAAGTAAGGAATTAACCCTTAGCACTCGAGTAGTGGCTCAGAGTCACGCCAGAAATTGCTGTAGATTATTCAAAATCTTATTTACATTATTAAATATGTCGGTATCTGAATTCGGTTACCTAAACATTTAAGTATTATACGAGGTAAATCATAAAGAATCGAGATTTTTCTAGGTCGAAAGAAATATTTAATTTTCAAGGTAAAATAGCCCCGAGTGTAAAGGGTTAAGTAGGTTAGTGATAATTAGGATACTGAAAAAGTAAGACAGGGTAGGAATGAGTGAGGCATGGAAAAGAATAAAAGAAGGTATGGACCGAATGCGTGAAACAAGATAGTTTTCAACAGATAGGTGTTAACGTAAACCAAGTCACATTTCTTGGCTGTAACGCTGAAACAAAAAGCAATTTCTATTCTCTTCTATTTTAATTGGGAATATCTGCCTACTTCTATCGGATAGTAGACAGTAGAAATAGTGTTAGACAGTAACGATGACTTGTTCTTTAATCGAAATTCGATACGAAAGCGGAAATGAGGCTGTTGTCGGAGACCTGGCGATAAAGAACGATTGATCAGTGGAGAAATGAGTCTATAACCTGACGAAAGTGGTGAACAGTGTCTTTATAAACCTGACGGTAGAAACGAAAAGCACAATTTGAGAAAGAGAATGCTAAAAGAGGTACAGAAAGGCAGAGTGTAAGAGTGTTGGCCAGTGAAACTGTGAATCGAAATTCGAGAAGGATAGAAAATTCGGGCTGTCCTCGTATAAGTTCAAGACCTAGCACGTCAGAAGAATTACCAAAGAAAAATTACCAAGAATGGAGCTGTCCTAACAGATACACAAGCTATCAAGCTACTAGGTTGAGTGATAATGGAAGACAGAGTCTAGCCCAGGTCCTGTGGGAAGGGTGTAAAAGTGTTGAGACAGCTGATAACTGAATCAGAAACTGGAACAACGAAAAACTGTACTCCAGGTGATTGTTTGCCGACCCACTGGGCAATGGTGCCAGTGTCCCAGGTGACCATTGTCAGCGAAACTTAGGGGTTTGTGGGGTGGAAGCAAGCAAAGACTACGACGAGAGTTTCCAGTGAAGGTTTGTGGTCGAATGTAGCCTGAAAGAGGAAGAAGAAAAGAAGTTACTGCAGAGAGACAGAGAGACAGAGAGAGAGAGAGAGAGAGAGAGAGAGAGAGAGAGAGAGAGAGAGAGTGATAATCAAAGGTGGGGTGGGGCGAGGGTGGTGTGCGCAGCATCCGAGTGTCGGAGATATCCTCGACCACGTCGACGTTGATAGTGCTCGTGGAGGGACCTGTCCGATCGGTAGTGAATCGCGAGCCCTTGTCAGGGTGCCAGGTCGTCCTACCCTTCAGGCTTCGAGATGTCCTTCGAAGGACGCTCAGAAGACCTACGCTCTCCCTTTTCTACGAGGCACTGCTAACGTCTGATTCGGTCGTTGCGATGACCCCTTTGTTCGACGAGATCGAAGATAGGTGAGATCGTTGTCTTTTGTAATAAATGCTATCGCGCGTGGTTGCTTTTTGTCTCCCTTCCGCGAGCTATGGATCAGCAGCTTTTTCACATGTAGCGGGTTCGAACGAAAGTTCGTAGCGTTCTTTTTTTGTTTTTTAATAATTTATAAAAATAAAATCAATCCTTTGCACTCGGAGCTATTTTAAGCAGAAAATTAAACATTTCCTACGATTTTATAAATTTCATATGGATATAAAATTGATGCATATATAACACTTCCTCCAATACTTAAATGTTTACTAAATTGTATTTTGAATTGATGATTTAGCAATTTTTAGTGGTGACTGCGAATCGCCACTCGAGTGATAAGGGTTAAGATATTTGTTCGTAGGTTTATTCGATAATATAATAATAAGTCGCCTCGAAGATGGCAAAAAGTAATATTGGGTTGGCGAGAAAGTAATTTCGGGATTTAAAGGTGAAACAAAACTAAATTTTTGTTATTCAACCGATGAACTTTAATCGATAAAATATTTCCTTATTAATTCTTCTCGGCAATAGATCGTCGAGTAAAAGGGAAAATATCTTATTCGTTAGAGTTCCCTTCTTGAATAAAGCAAAATTCGACTCTCTATCACCTGAAAATACCGAAATTACTTTCCTGCCAATAAGAACCCAATAAGAACGGAAATACGTTATCGAATAAATATCTGAATTTGATTGTTGAATTTCAATTGAAAAACTCTACGAACTTTTGAAGTCTTCTATTACGTACCGGTGGTGGTTCAATCATTTTTCGACATTCATGATCTGCATAATTGAAAATATATCAAACAATTTTGTAAATAGCAATAATTATTACTTTTGGAATTATTGTTGAGAAGAATTTTTTCTTAGTCGCTATTGGGTTTGAAGTACTGTCATTTGAAGTACTGTCAATCGACTTCGGGGTAGGTATAGCGTGAAATTAATATTTTACAGTACCATTAATGTTTATATTTTGTCGCTGACGCATCGTGTGTACGTACAGAGACTAGCTTCTGCCATTTTCTGTATGAAGATATTTTCAAGAAAACATATTCAAACGGTATGTCTTCGTACACACACACACACTCACATATTTTTTTCTCTTTTCTCTTCTGCTCGATTAGAAAAGCTCCAGGAATTTGAAATGCAAAATTATTCAACTCGAAATGACGAGCCCAGTTGCATTGATGATCTCCAGCTTGTATGCAAACGAAAGAACACGAGAAAGGAGATATGTAAATACAAGGGAAATGTAGATTCAAGGAAATAATGGATGAGGGGTTAGGTCTGGGTGAATATAATATTTTTCAGGAGTAATTTAAATTAAGGCTGGCTGTAAGTACGTAACTGTAATCGGATATGAAAAAGATATGTTTTCGTTATTCTTTCTTGGTACGATCGGGTGGCAAATGGTAAATTTGGGGTTGCATGTGTAATGAAGGTCAAGGACAAAAATCGGGTCGGTTCTCTGGTTACAGTATCTGGCGGCTCGATGACGAGGTGCAAGAACCCAACGAGATGACGTCCTCTTTTACCCGCTGACGTGATTCCCGAAAATGATGAACTGGTCGAGGCTGCAGCAGGTCGTCTTACTGCTGCAGACGATCTACCTGGTTACATGGTATATTACCTATCATTAATCCAGCCATTAATTTAATCGAATTTCAAATATTCAATTCAATTCAATCTAAAAACGTAAAATATTCATTTAATTTAATCTAAAGTGAAATATACATATAATTTAAGGTAACTATTTAATTTTTCACTTTCAACAAGCTAGTCGTTTCTGCTGTTGAATTTAATTCGATGTTAGATATGAATTTAATTGAATTTAGTGGGAGATTTAGTGCAAGAGAGAAACAAGTTCGGTGCTCACCTAATATTGTTTTCCATACGTTATTTATGCACATATCTTTAATATGATAACACTAAAAAGATATTATTTACGTAAGATTATAATCCTTATCAGTTACTAATGGAATTTTCAAAATATTTTAGGGCCGGTTATGACAACACGGGGGTGTCTGACAGGCTGGAAAACGTGACGCAGACTATATCACGAATTCTCGATGGCTACGACATTCGATTGAGACCGAATTTCGGCGGTACGTTATCGAGACACATAAATACAATTCGTTGTCGCTACGGTGGATGTATAATATTTTTTAATTTTTCATATAAACATTTATTTTTGTCAATTTTTCAATTTTTTTTCTTTTTAATGTTCTTTTCTCGCTGCCTTTTCTAAAGGACCATTAACTTCGAACCGTCAGGTTAATATTCGAACGTCGAAACAGTCGAGTACTGAGATTGATGATGTCAAGAAATTTAATAGTGCGGCTACGAACTTTTTACAGGCCAGTGGTCATGCCGAAGATCCAATCCGCTTAACGGTACTCTATAATTTCTCTAATCTTCGTCGAGTTTCAATCTATAGTACATAAACGGATTCAGCCATTCATCTATCTGTCTTATTATTATTTGAGAAAATTCGAAAATTCGAAAATCCGCTTTTTAATAATAATAATATTCACGTATAGTTTTATTATTTTAGGGGAACCCCTGCTGGTGGGCATGGATCTTACTATAGCCAGTTTCGACGCCATCTCGGAAGTTAACATGGTGATTTATACAGATTTATTACATTATTCAATCGAGCCTTAAAGAAAACTATATCTTTTATTGAAGCGCCTTTCTGTTTTGATTTTAATTTTTGTATTTCGTGAACCACATTTTATTGTTATTTATTCTATGTATTTTTGGTACACCATTCAGATTAATTGAATTTTAACTACAATTTAATTCGTTCATGATTTTGATCAAATTTAATTTTGGATTTTTGCAGTCACCTTATAACATAGTAATTATATTTACTATAACAATAACAATAACATAAACTAGTTTTCAATTGAAACAAAATTTAATAGGAAATTATTAAATTTTTTAACAGGACTATACTATAACAATGTACTTAAATCAATATTGGAAGGACGAACGACTAGCGTTTTCGCAGGAAGAAGAGGTCCTCACCCTCAGCGGAGATTTTGCAGAGAAAATTTGGGTCCCAGATACATTTTTCGCCAATGACAAAAACAGGTTTGTTCCATCAACATTCCCAAAATACTCTAAATCAATTGATTAAAGATCCGGACAACTTTTATAGTTCTACTATAATACTTGAATTGAGCATAAAACTTCCGGAAAATCTGGGTTTACGAATTATTCAAATTATGACATCAAATCTAGAGAGTTCAAAGAAGAACACTTTCAAATACCGACAAATTTCAACATTTTCTAACTTCTTCTAATTTTTAGAAACACTCCGTATAGATTTTTATTAGTATTTTATATTTCTCAAAAATTTTGCTGGCTTTCTCTAATTTTCATAGATATCGTGTAATTTTATTATTAAAATTCAGTTTTCAATACACCGTGACAATGTCTTCTAATTTGCAGACCATCATCATACCAAGTTTTGTTAACATTTTCTAGCTCGAGAAATGTTTTAAATTATCTAATTTGTATAAGCATCCTTAGTAGTATAAAAAGTTTACTTTAAAATTCTGACCATTGGAAACACTCGTGTACATTTTTAACATACATATATGTATCATAGATTAATAGATTTTTTAAATTTTTATAAAAATTCACGAAAATTTGACCGATTTATTTTATCGTAGAAAAAGTACAAACACGTCTTTAGTTTTTCATTGACTAATTACATTCAACGGACAAAGCAATTGTCTGTGTGAATCGTTACGAAATTCAATTGGCTGTTCGTAATAGTTGAATTTGGCGCGCGCGGGCTTTCGATGTCGAACCAGAACGTCTACGCGTGAGGTGTGAAAAGGCTGAGAAAGAAAATGTTTTCGGTTTGTTCGCAGTTTCTTGCACGACGTGACCGAGCGTAATAAACTCGTCCGACTGTCCGGCGACGGATCTGTCACTTATGGCATGAGATTTACGACGACCCTGGCCTGCATGATGGATCTGCACTACTATCCGCTCGATTCGCAGAACTGCACCGTAGAGATCGAGAGCTGTACGATCGATACTATCTCTCTAGTGGCTTCCAGTCAAATTTTTATTTCCCATTTCTTTCCCGAAAAGTTTTTCTTTAGAAAAATACGACATTTTTGAGGAACTCTTTCGATTTGACTAATCATAATTATATTTCCTTTCTTTTTGAAATTTCTTGTTGGAACTTTAATTTAAATGTTCTAGAAGTATTACAAATTCGTTGTGTCCGATGATTTTTTTTGTTTTGTAAATTTTCCACAAAATGCTCATGTTTAATTCTTCTCGCAGAAAATTGAATCTTATCATATATTTTGTTTAGTGAGTTATTGCAAACTGCAGGATTTTTTTTCTTATAAAATACATATGAATTTGTTCATAAAATATCAAACAATTGAAGTTATTGCAATTTGCTTCGTGTTCGTGTAACTATTACACTAATACTAATTTATTCACTATACTTGTAACGAGTTGTCCTTATATAAATATTTACCTCGCCAATCATTAGTTCAATCGATTTAATATCTTTTATTATAATCGGGAAAGTTGACCTTACACGCCGTTGTCCGTTTCCAGTTCAAGTTCCAGTTCCATCATAAAACCCAAATTATACTCCAACGTACGCTATAGGGTGTCTAAAAAATGTGCTTCCTTGAAAGGAATGAATCCAGAGATCATTTTAAGTAACTTTCTCATTTACCAAAATCTTCGTGACTCCTTAAGGAGTTATTAACCAATAAAAGCGGAGCAATCAGTGCGCGTCTTCTGTGGACGGATACCAGTTCGGCCAACCCCTCAAGCTCTACTGCAGCTGCGGAATAGGTTACTTGAAATCACCTCAGGAATTGACTCTGTCAAGGAAGTGCCATTTTTGGGACACTCGGTATATTGTATAAAACATACTCCAGTAGTGTCTCTATCAGAGCGACAACTTCGGGGGGATGTAGTCGCATTTACCATGCGCAGACACTATTGTTTTTATCTAGAAACAGCGAGCCCAACATAGAGAAGGACAGCGCGTGCAAATAGAGACCACGCGTGGGCCTTTGAACTGTGCCGGCGATGGCAACTGCCCGTGTCTCTTTCTTTTCTGTATATACGGTGACTGCAACTCTCCGCGTCGCGTTAGTAGCGGTTCACACCGATATATACCTTGCCGAGATCAGATTACTAATTTGAGGGGAGGGATAACTTCGTCTCATCAATCGTGCGCAGCATTGTCGCACTAATAGAGACATTACTGTACTTGTCTGACAAGAGAGATACACTATTAACGTCCACTTCCGAATTTTTCTAAATAAGAGTAGAGTAACAAAAATGACTTCATGGGAAACTGACAAGGATATTTCGTTCTGTCAGATGGATACACGGTTCTGGACGTAGTGATGTACTGGAAAGAGACTCCGGTGCGCGGAGTCGAGGAAGCAGAGCTGCCACAATTCACTATCATCGGGTACGAGACGAATGATCGCAAAGAAAGACTGGCCACCGGTATATATCAAAGACTTTCGTTGAGCTTCAAGCTTCAGAGGAACATCGGCTACTTCGTTTTCCAGACCTACTTGCCCAGTATCCTAATCGTGATGCTGAGCTGGGTGAGCTTCTGGATCAACCACGAAGCCACCAGTGCCAGAGTAGCCCTTGGTAAACTAATTAAAACTCACGTTAATTCCGACAGAACCAGCGTTTCGATTACACTAATAACACTGTCCAACAACAAAAATGTTTCTATACAGGGTGTCCCAAAATTCGTGTAGTTCCCGGAAATGGGAGGTTCCTTGGGTC
>CM052344.1:12111152-12134969 GCA_028455595.1 Lasioglossum vierecki | reverse complement strand
GACCCAAGGAACCTCCCATTTCCGGGAACTACACGAATTTTGGGACAACCTGTATAACTGTTGGCTGGATCTTGTAGAGTTTTTCACGGTGATTTCGAATCTGGTCTTAATTTTTCTCCTACACGCGCAGTTATTGAGACATTTGAATTTGAAACTAGTAGGGCCTGCATCTATTAATGTTTTTTATTTTGTGTGTGACTCTGCACGAGCCACACATAGAACTTCCCGATTCTTTAGTTTCTTTATATTATTATCATTATTTATTTAGTGTACGTTTTGTAGGAAATGCTAAAAATTAAAGGGAATCCCTCCGTCATGCCCAACCACATGACGTATGTAGTCTTTTGAATTTTTCAAGAAGACAAAAAAATAAAGTGTACGTTTTAAGAAGATAATACGTTTTCAGGGAAATTCAATAGTTTTTTACTTAGCAAAATGTTTGCTATGTGGTATCGCATTAAACCAACATCGTATGCTCGTTGCTCGTTTGGTTCCTTGTTGTTGTAGCATACTAATGTTGCAAAATATATTATCTTAATTAGTTTGTCGCAAACGATACAACTCCTCACTATCCGGGTTTGCAGTATTGATCTTGGTTTTCTTCAATACTGTTAATTTAAATTGTCCCAAAATATATAAACCGCTCAATTTTGAAACTCTGCTCAGTGCTACATACAATATTTGTAAAGTTCGTTTTTCTGATGTTTTAAAATTCAAACATACTTTCTCGTATGTTTGTCCCTGACGTTTATAAATCGTAATCGCTTCAGCAGGAACCACTGGAAATTGACTACGTGCGATTTGATATTTTTCCTCACTCGAAATATTTACTTGATTCGATATTTTTATTATTGGTGTTAAATTTTTATGAATATTTGCCGTTTTCATATCATCACGATAACGAGTTCTTACTTTCACTCCTACTCTGGCCAATTGAAAATCTAACCACAATTCATATAGACGGAATTTTAGTATTTTTTTAAAAAGTAATAAATTTTAATATTCCTCATGTGTGCTCCATTAACCAATCCGTCTTCAATATCAATGTTATTAATAATTATCATATATTTTATATTAATTTTCAATTTAATCTCAGTTAATAATTTGTTTCGAACTGATTGTTTTTTCAAAGAATGTAATATAAATTTTTTTTTCGGGGTCATTACAGTAACTTCTCTATAAAATCGGGAAGTTAAAAAGACATATTTTTCGACTTTGAACAAATATTGTGATGTTATTATACAACAAGATATTGTATTGTATTGTTTTTCACAGCAAAAGATTCTCTAGACTTTCTCGAATCCAGTAATGTGCAATAGTAATACGTTCTGATTGTTTAAACATGTTTAAGGACAATACAATATCTTATTGTATAATAACATCACAATATTTGTTCAAAGTCGAAAAATATGTCTTTCTTTCAAATTCAAATTTCTAAATAACTGCGCGTGTAGGAGAAAAATTAAGGCTAGATTCGGAATCACCGCGAAAAACTCTACAAGATCCAGCCAACAGTTATATAGAAACATGAAAAAAGTTGAAATTTGTTGGACAGTGTAATCGGTGACTAAGTAATCGGAACACTGAACAGAACTCTGATTTTACCAATTTCGGTGATTTTACAGGCATAACGACGGTCCTCACGATGACTACAATCTCGACAGGTGTTCGTAGCTCACTGCCACGTATCAGCTACGTAAAAGCAATCGACATTTACCTAGTAATGTGTTTCGTCTTCGTGTTCGCGGCTTTACTAGAGTATGCGGCTGTAAATTACACGTATTGGGGCGCCAGAGCCAAAAAGAAGACGAAAAAGAAAGAAACCGATGAGAAGAAAGTCATTACTTCTAAAGCAGGTGAAACCTTCATTTACTTCAGACCTGGGACATCTATCAGTGTACCGGTTCCTCCACGTTTAACTACTTCATATTTCCCCTGTATCCCACTGATCTGAATACTTTGGATCAGTGATTACAGAATTGGAGGAACCGACAGTGATGTTAGAATTGCGGGTCTTGGATTTTTCTCCTCCGCTGCTTCAGCCGGTTGTTCCGGTCCTCCACTCTTACTTCTACTGCGCACGTGCTAATACTCGCTCGGCGAGAGTTGGCCAGTGCATGGATCCGGGGCACCAATTCGCACGCGATTGCCACCAGATGGCGTAAAAACAGTGCCGTGTCTAGAATAAGGTAACAAAGCCCTGAGGTCGTTATATCCTGCTGGGTACTCGAGGTACCCCATTTTTCTGTTACTGAAGCTAAAGACGCCGCCATCTGGTAGCCATCGCGTGCGAATTGGTGCACCGGATCCATACGCTGGAGTTGGCACGAGAAACTCGTAGGTACCACGTGGTCTCCCACTACGCGCTATACAAAAGGCATGGAGCCTTGCATCAAGAGTGGGGATTCGCCGTTCCCCTTGCACCCCACTGACGAAATTCTGTGCCAACTCTCGCCAAGCGAGTAATACACACGAATGTACCTCTACTCACTCGCCGTGAGACGCCTCCTACAAGTAAGCCTACTTGTTGTATTAAACAATTTCAACAATTGTGCTGCATTGTGCTAGGTTTGTGCTATATTGTGCCCGAATATTATCACTATAATATGAAAAATAAGATGAAAAATTGAGAAAAACGATTTCTTGAGTAGCCCCCCACTTTTCATTTTTTTCAATTTTCTCAATTGTGCTAAGTTGTGCTAAGTTGTGCTAAGATTGTGCTCAAGTATTACTTTAAAAAAAATATAAATAAAAAAGTTATAGTAAAAAAATGTTTTTGACAACTAATTAATGTTTAAGTAAGAAATAGTTATCCAAACAGCATATAATCATATATCTGAGTTGTACTTTGTACTTTTGTACGTTCATATCGCATATCTGAGTTGTGCAAGCCTAGCACAAGTCAGCACAACTTCTAAATTCCCCAGCACAACGATATAAAGGACAGTTTACTCTTGTACGCGGCCCTTCGCGCTAAGACTATATAGCATTTTCCGACTTTCTGGTCATCCGACAATATACTGGTATACCGTCTTAGCGCGCAGGGCCGCGTACAAGAGTAAAGTGTCCTTTATATCGTTGTGCTGGGGAATTTAAAAGTTGTGCTGACTTGTGCTAGGCTAGCACAACTCAGATATATGATTATATGTTGTTTGAATAACTGTTTCTTACTTAAACGTTAATTAGATGTCGAAAACGTTTTTTTACTATACCTTTTTTATTTATAATTTTTTTAAAGTAATACTTGAGCACAATCTTAGCACAACTTAGCACAATTGAGAAAATTGAAAAAAATGAAAAGTGGGGGCTACTAAAAAAATCGTTTTTCTCAATTTTTCATCATATTTTTCGTATTATAGTGATAATATTCGGGCACAATATAGCACAAACCTAGCACAATGCAGCACAATTGTTGAAATTGTTTAATTCAACAAGTGGGGGGCTAACTTCTAGGAGGCTCGTAAGACTTGCCGTGGGACTGACGCTCACGCGGGCAGAGCAGTGTTCCGACTGTGCCAACAAGTTTTCGCGCATGCGCGGCCAAAACGATAGCGTATCTACAATGACGCCGTAGAGCGGCCAGGGCCCTGACGCTCTGAACTAGATATATTAGCAGGAGTGTACTGGTATTATTGGCGGGACGAGTGTTCCGTCTTAAAACTTAATTGCTAACGTTTCAAGGGTAGCTTAACTCCTTGCCTTTTCATTTGTATATACTAATAATTTTTTAAAAGTCTGTGGGGTGCTCAAGCTACCCGATTTCATCGAAAAGGTTACGTTGCTGAGGCTAAAATTGCCGCGCATGCGCGAAGAATTGTTGGACAATCGGAACACTGGGGCAGAGTAGAGGTACGTTCGTGTATAACGCGTGCGCAGTAAAAGTAAAAGTGGAGGCCCAGCCGGAGGGGCAAGTTCCTCGGTTCCTCCGATTCTGGCATCACTGCACCGGATAGGAGAAGCCAGAAAAAATTAGAAGATTTGTCGTTATTCGTATCTTGTGATCAATTCGAACAGATTTTTAATATAGTTCGTCCAACCTTTTTGAAAAGCAAAATAATATTACAGGAAGCAAAACGAGCTCTCCGTTTCCTGGATCCACCGAAGCGGACATAATCGAGCTTCAGGATCTTCGGATGTCCCCTTTGCCGAGTATAAGAAACAGTGGCGGGTCTACTCCAGGAACCGGAAGAGAACACGATCCAGTCAAGTTTCCTCCCAGCTTTCGCATTTCCAGAGTCGCGGCCTACAACACTCACGGAAAAAACATTGGCCTCAGATACAGGGGGCCTCATAAGGGGAATCATAAACCTAAGGTAAATTGAAATTTTGAATCATTCGTAATTAGTGTTTTACATTACAATTATTTCGTGACTTGATTATAATGAAATCAGCTCGTTTGGTACAATTATAAAAAAAGTTATTCTATTTTACAAGGTGTACGAACACTTTGTACACCCATTGTACATAAGATGACTGTTTTACGTCATAATTAATAAATTAATTCGACGATCGAAAATCACAATTCATAACGTTCGTGCCTTTCTTCTGTAGATAAAACAGTTTCCTCTGTAGGCGAGATAGTATTTTCTGTAGATAAAGTAGATTAGCCTGTAGATGAAAAAATTGAAAAAATAAAGAAACGACTATTTCAGGTTTTGCACGCGATACGAAGAGGAGCGTCCGTGTTGCGAGTGTCGATGCCAAAGATCAAGGACGTCAACATCATCGACAAATATTCGAGAATCATATTCCCGGTCAGCTTCATGCTCTTCAACGCGATCTACTGGGTGTTCTACTTTCTCTGAAGAAAGTCATCGACGAAGGAATCAAATGGACCAATTGTTAATCGAGAATTTACACGTCGATCCGAATCGAGTTTCCTAGAGATTCGAGCTAGGATTCGAATGAAATTAATATCGAAGTTGATTCTCGACCGAAGGGAGCAGGTATCGAAAGTACTGAATCGAAAGCTGCCAATATTTATCAACGAGGAGATATTTTCGAGGATGCATCGATCCGAACTCGTGGCGCAGTAATACTTTTAAAGACACGTTCCTAATCGATGGCTCGCCAATCTGACCGATCAATCGACCCTGTTTATTACAGGATTGCCCCGCAAAAATGTCAGGATATACACCAACCTCCCCCGAAATCAACAGAACACCGACAGTAATTCATATGACTCGTTTCAAACTAATTATGATTGAACCAATGTTTCTCTTCTTACGGATTACTGTGCGTCGTTTCTCGAGGAACACTAAAAATATCCATTGTTTGTCGTTGTATACGAAAAAAACTGTTTGATAGTGAAATTCAGACACTTAGGGTCGTCGAACGACATTTTTCGAGAGAGACAGCGGACCGAGTCCATTCTTCCTTCTCTAATGAAAGTGTAAAAGCTCTAAGGAAACAATCAAATATATATTTACATAGACGAATCTAACATAAATTCTTGAACAATAACGAACAAACAAGCATAACTCGCATTTCTTTCGTTGACGAAGCTTTTTTTAGAGGCGATCTACATCGTTCGAGACAGTTTCTACGTGATTTTTTACGAATTTCTAAGATTTTTCATAGTTTTCGACAACCCTGTCATGAAGACAAATTTTTCGAGACACTGCATTTTCGAGTAGATCGATTTGATTGACGACTTAACCGATTGTAAATATTAATTAAATGATTTTTCCTTTTTTTTTGTTTTCAAGGAACAAACCAGTAACGTTAAACATTGTTCTTGCCGACATTTTCGTCATTTTTTAACAATACAGGATAACATTCGACGAAAGCATTGAAATTTTAGAAACATATATCACGATTAGAGTAGTCTTCAATTACAAATTCTAACTGTCACTACCGTAGCAAATTTCAAATTCGTTTGCAATCTCCAAACCTTTAATAATTAATTGTTAAGTTTTGTATTAATTAATTGATTCAATTGTAATTAATTTACTGAATATATATAAATCGATTGAATGATTAATTAATATAGGATATATATTATATCAATTAATTTTTGATTATTTTGTATCGAAAGAGAAATTAAATTTTCATGAGATATACTGATTTTGTTAATCGAAGAGAATCGATACGACGAAAACCATACCACGCGCCATGTTATAGTGATATTTTCGAATACGAGATACCGTAGCGATAAAAGAAGACGAAGAAAAAACAACAAAACAGTATTTTCGGTATCGTTAGACCAAGCTTAACCACGTACGACGTGTGAGCTAGGCATGATGTTCGCCAATTAATTCCTATATTTACAATTCATGTTAATCAAGTAATTCAGACTTTTTCAAATCAGTTTAAAAGTACTTTTTGGTTAACATTAAAATTAATTTGTTCTCTTTATAATTCAAATTTTAAAAAGTCAAGAAACGTATCAAGTTTATGTATTATAATTAATTTCTACCAGATATGGCGGGTCTAATTCACACATCGTTCGCAGTTCAAGAACACGTTCGAGCTTTAGAATTAAATAACAAAAGCAACAAAAGGAAAAGGAACGACGAAAGTGCGAGTTCGCGTGAATGAGAATATTTTTCTGAGAGATTGCGTGTTGTTACGTTAATTATTTTAATATAAACCATAAACTGTATCTCTAAGGCAATTAAATCTAGCGATTTAAAGAATTAAATAAATAATTATTGTAATATTGACATTAATTTATTCGGCACGTTCTATATTACAATACAAAAGAAAATGGCAGTTTCTAAAACTAGACGGATGAAATAAATAATAATCGTTTGGCTGGGTCGGACACGTCTCTCGATCGTTCAGTCGAGCTACGGGACCCCATAGGCTTCATTGTTTTCCTTATTATCATGCACTTACGTAATAAAACATAGCAACTATACAGAATGAAATAATTAAAGAGAAAATATATGTCTATGGTTTTTTTTCTAAATTAGGCTAATTTCTTTGTCATAAAGTGCACGATGGTAATTACTTTATAAATTTTCGTCCTATAGGCAGTTCGCCTTCTACTTGAATTTTCATCAGTTTGCTTGGATCAGCATGTATATTAGACTTGGTATTATATGTAAAGATAAATACAGTAAATCATGTTTCAATATTCTGAAGTCTGAAGTCATCCAAAGAAAATTTAGGGTGCCCCACTCGTCATCGTCGAGAAATCTAGTATTTTGGACCCTGTATATTAAATTTATCACCGTACTAAAAGATAAATGCAATGGTTCATGGAATTTCGAAGTCAAGATGAATCGTTTTTCAAACGCTTTAAAACACAATGGGCAATTCGTTCATTTTCAATTGTCTCACTCTGTATAAGTCATTAAATTAGTAAAAAAATAATACAAAATATCGCACGTACGTTTACCGATAATAGTTTTGTACCTTTCGGCGTTTCGTTTCTATAATATTGATGCTCGAGAAACAATGAATTCGTGGAAAGTATAATTAAATTCGTAATTTAAACAATTTGTTTCTTCTAACATTCTAGCTGCTACAAGATATTTCCTGTATTAATTTCAATTTGTTCCCTCATTTCAGATAATCCAAATGTTGATACTACAGTTTCCTAACGTCCCATTTTCAACATCCGCCAATGGCACTCCTCCGGTTCGTTGACCACGTGACGGTCGTGTTCTCTCGTGACAAGTTCTCAGGACTGCCAACCAATATAAAATATTGACTAAATATTCAATTACGGCGTAGCGTTTCACCCCTTCCCTAAATCGCGCGACGCTAACGAACGAAGACGCTAACTGTAATATTATCGGACTGCAGATTTTCTTGCGAAATAACAATTGTCTGCATTCATTTCAAGACATAACAGATACACAGACATCAAGTTTTTTCATAATACAGTGAAGTCGCGATTCTTGTCAAACAACCTGTGTTCTGCACGGACAACTATCGCGTACGCTGTCGTTGACAAATGTCGCGACATTACTGTAATCTTAACGAGTTCAATACAACGCGCAACAGTATTTATTTAAATATTTTCACAGTGTCTCACTTGATTCAACCTACTCGATTTAACCATAAACGAATAAAATCTACAGTCTAATAATTTACGCATTACATGACTTCATTTATTTTAATATAAAAAAAATCTGGAATCATTTTAGATGATCCTAGCGTCATACTGAAATATAGAGTTTCCCTCGTTCGCGTCCTATTCCGATTACTTTCCTTTTCCCTTGTTCTTATATTATTCCCCACCATTTGGCCAACCAATGGTATTCTTCTGTCTCCTCGAGTCACGCCTTCTAAGTTCCACGTGACGAGTCTCTAGTCAACCCTCACTATCTCGTGGCGTCTCGATCTGTCCCCTCGAGTCGCGCGACGCTACACAGAGAGAACTGTAATTGTCAAGAGATTATAGTCCACAGTGTTTCTGCAATCTAATGCAATGAATACGTTCGTCCCTCGCCGCAGTCATAAATAGAATTATAAATACAAATAATCGCCGGTTGAATTTGCGATTCGACGCCCTGTTATAGAAGAAGACTATTAGGTCGATCAGTCCCATTGTATCATTGCTCGCCCGGATTTTTCTTCTGGCTCAACATTGTTTCAATGTTGCGATGGATCCTGGCGATCTGAAGGGTCTTACCCTTTGTAGACTCGCCCTCCTCTATGTAGAGGTTCCCGCTGACTTCCGGCCAGCTGACCATCATGGGCGCTTCCCTCTTCCGGTCTGGAAAAAAGATCACAGGAGCATCGAAATTAGGGCACGACTCTCAGACGGCCAGAAACGCCGATAGCAAAATTCTACTGCATGTATAGTGTCAGCGAATCAATACCATTTGAATCTTTTTAAATACAAACGTTTTTTCATTTCTTACCGATAACCGATAACCGATATACAGACTGTCTGAATATTTGCGACATTTTTAAATATTGAAATTTGCGATTCTCACCCACTGCACAACGTGTCGCGATCAAAATCGAAATTATATTTCTCAACAAATCAGTCTTTTCTATAAAGTATAGATTATAATTGATCAGCGTATGCTTTAGTAACAAACGGAGTCTGACTCGGCGAAAGGTTCCGCTTAACGTGGCGTTGCCGTTGACCGAGCCAGAATCAATCCGCTGTAGCCGCGCTCTGATTGTGGTCCATGTTTTTTGTTAATAACTCCTAAACAAAGTCTTCGCAAAGAAAAATGTTGCTGCAAATGATCTTAGGAACTTCCTGTAGATCTAACATCCTGTAGATCCCTTGAAATAGAGGAGTTTGGCTAAGACTATATTTTTATTAAATGCAATGTTTATCAATTTATACGGTTTGGTATTTTTGATAGATTGAAGGGTTGTTGAAACAATGAGAAATTCGATAGAGAAATTCTCGTAGGAGAGATGGCTTTTTTACCTAAGAGCTTCTCCAAATATTGACACCTCTTCTCGGGATCAGCAGCGTGCACAGGTGCGCTGGCAACCAGCTCGGCTAGCTCTGCCTTCACCATTAAATTCAGTCGCGCCGAGATCTCTTCTAGACCCACTGTAAACCAATATAAGATCTTTCTGTGTCAGTTTTTCGAACAAAAGAATTTTCTTTTACGGTGCACACATAAATCTTCATTATCGACATAATTAAAATATGCGTTGCTTCCACAATATTCTAAATAACTAACAACAGCTGTACACTTGCTGTACAATCACACGATGATAACCATTACATGAAATATGCGTAAATGTTATTTAAGTAATAATTATTTAATATTAATTCTGGAAAGAGTGTGTTATTATTTTTGGAAAACCATGAGTCCGAGGTAGATAAATGACAGAAGAAGCTGGAAAAATGGTTAAAACACATATTATAACCAATATATGTAGTATAATTTTATAGAAGGTAATCTTTCTTGAGAATAGTTTAGGAAAGAATTATTGGTACAACAGGAGGGTTCAGAATTGGTTATTTTTGATTATCAATTTAACTCCGGAACGTGGAAGGATGGTGTCTACGACCTATCGAGGGTGGAATGCGAGTTGAACAGCTATGGAATGCGGTTCTGCTTTCTCAAGGCCCCATGAGATGAATCTAGCGATAGCCTCGCTCCAGTCTGAGGCTTGGCTTTCTTCTCGTTCCCTGTTACACAAGAAAATCCACCGAACACGACAGCACTTTCCGTTGCCAAAAGAGATTTTTAATCGCCAGAACGCACAATCGTCCCAAAAAAATACTTGTATTTTCAATTTCAATTAATGTTTTCTCTGTCTTCGTCGTTTTATTAAAAAAAATTATTTACCTTTGTACTTCGCCCATGATATCACAAAAATCTTACAAGTGTGAAACACACTTTAAACATTTTTAATGTACTTCTCATTATTTGTAAGATAACAAGAAATGTAATGATTTAATAAAATTTTAGACTGTTGTTTATTGTCGTATTAATTACTCTGCAACGGTGACAAACGACCGTTGTTCTCAAGGTTGTTTATTGCGTATTTTAAGATCACTGATATTTGGTTTTGGCAACATATACGATTTAAATATTTCTATTTCATACATTAAGTATTTTCTAGTAAACGTTAACTATTGTAAATATATTTCGTTTAAAACAAACATAATTATCTCAAAATTTTGACAAATATTTCATCGATATCTACAATACGTTAATGAATGTATCATGTTTACAACAAATTGCTAAGTTATTTATGGCGAAAATATCATTAAGCAACGAGATACTTTCATTGGCTTCACTTTATAAAACTCCATATTTCGGAATATATTTTTTCAAATAAGAGAGTCAAGGTCATTTTTGCAAGTGGGGTCTTTTTGCTGGTAACATTGCCGTAATATTGATATTTGACAAATGCAACAAATTGAGTTATTTGTTTAATTGTTGAAATGTGTGTAAAAACAATTTGTACCATTTTCGAAATAGATAAAAATGCCGTTGGACTGTAGCAGACCGATAATAAAAGGAGTTATGCGAGGATAGGAATAAAGGGGAGATTGACGAATGGTTCTCAGCGGTGGCTGACAGCATTGGCAGTGGGATCAGGTAATGGGCCCTAACAGGAGTCCCCTTTAGTAAGCATGGCCAGCGGTGAAACGGTACCGAATGCGCGATCATTCGCTTGTATTACCAATCCGTTAGTGGGCACGCCGACAATGCCTCTTCGTTTCAGCCGGGGCCACATCAATTAAATACAATTTTGCACTCTCTGATCTCGTTTTTCCCCATATTTTTTTCGTCCTGGCAAATCAAAAATCTAGGATTAAAACACCTTTCGAACCACGAAAATAGATTCCACTGGTACACGGTAATTCGGAGCGCAACTGTTCCAACTGTTTATCGAAACGGAGCACTCGTGGTGCATTTCTATATTGTTAAATGATTTTTTGGTCCACCTCCAGTATTCTCAAATAAATTGTTTTCGCCGCTATTTCATAAAACTCGTACAAGAAAATGGCGGGAAAAAACATTGTCCGGTTTTAAGAATACAATAATATCACGACAAATAAGAAACTTTCCTTAAGGTTACTACATTTTCTCTAATCTAATAATTTCGTCACTGAGATCGAGTGTTGTCTAACGACCTATAACAACATAACGTTCACGTGACCTGGAGTAGCAGAGACCTTTTCGAATAGTCCACAAGGTCACGCGAAGGTCATAATATTATAAATAGTCGGATTGCTCTCAGCCCTCGCAGTATGACGATAAGAATATGCACTCCCATTTAGAACATCATCAAAAACGTTGTATTTCAGCAAATGTGACGTTAAAAAGAATCTTCGTTTTCGTTTCGATTCACCTGTTCGAACTAAAAGTATATAGATTGTGTGTACAAAGTGTTGCTACACCTTTTAAAATAGAATAACTTTTTTATAATTGCATCAAACAATCTGATTTTGTTGTAATCAATTCGAAGCATTGGTTTACGAAATGATATGCAAAAAAGATTTTCTAAAAATTGCAATTTACAAGGTTACATGCAAAATTAAAAAGGACATTTTTTAAAACTTTGTTCTCTTTGGGCTCTTAAAGAAAATTTAAGATATGTTTTGTAGATCCATAGTAGTTATACCACATACTGAAAATTTCATCGAAATCGGTGTAAATCTACAACAAAACATATAATTTAAATTTTCTTTAAGCGATTAGATAAAAAAAGTTTTAAAAATTGCTATTTTTATTTTTGCATGTAACCTTGTAAATTGTAATTTTTCTAAACCAATGGTTCTAATTGGTTATAAAAGATCAGGTCGTTTGGTGCAATTATGAAAAAAGTTATTCTATTTTAAAAGGTGTAGAAACACATTGTACACCCACTGTAAAACTTCTCTTCTAAATAATAAAGAAAATGTTCAACATTATTCGCGCTGTACAAGAAATTAGCAAACTCGAATACATCAAATTCAACTTTTGTAAATTGTGGGGAAGTAGGGAAATAGTTTAACGAATAAATCGAATGAATGAATGAATAAACAATCGGCAGGGGACTGCGAGAGCACAAAGAAAACAAGGAACGGAGCATCGCGAAAGAAACGAGAAGCATCGAAACCCGAGACGTCATATCCGGGCGTGATAGATCGAGCCAAGGTGAGCAGAGGTCGTGAGCGGCCCTCTAATGAAGAAAATCCGCCTCGCATTTTAAAGGACTGCGTATCCCCCTCCACGATCGACTTATCGATCCCACGGGTTCGGATTTCGTGAAATGGCAGAACGCATTGGCTCCGCTTTTTGTTGTTTCATGCTAGGATATGGAAAAGTTGGGCGGCTTCGTCCAATTATTTTACATAAACAAAATTATTATGATTAACTGAAAATTTTTCTATAGCGAAGAAAATTCTTGAATACCGCTCAATCCGTGCACGCCAAACCCCCGATATATATCCACAAAATGTCAACGAAGTATGTGCGTCTCAGAAATACTTCCCGAGGAGCACGTTCTTTTTTCGATTTATCTATATAAATAAGAATCACATGCTGTTCGTTCATAATCGATTTGGCTAATTTTTTTATGTTCGTAATAAGATTTTACGAAAAGAAAAATTGGAAAAGTTGCCCGGGAAAATGGAAAATTCGGGAATAACTAAAATTGCTTTTTCAATCATATTTCAATACAACAAAAAACAAAAGTAGCAGATTTTAATCAATATTTCAATAGGAATTTACATTATCGTTCTTGAATTCTTTAAATCTCTTACCGTTTCATATTTCGTGCAAACAATTTCCTCGTAAACGCATAAAGATCGGCAGTTTACTTAGCTTCCACCGGCAGGTTCTTCATGTTATATTAGTAATATATTAGTAAGATCGGTTCAAAAATTCAATACGCTTACCGGGCTCGAAATTCTTCTTCATACGTCGCCACTGCCTTGTGTAGACCAAAGCCGAGCATCCTGCAACCAAGAAGAATAGGATGCACGCGCAGACTGCAAGGATCAATGCTGCAGTTTGCCAATCCCATAGAATCCTCCCTCCGGAAGATGATTTTCGCGTGAGAGACTCGCTGGTCCTCTGCATCGTAGGAACAACAAAACATGTATTAGAAAATGTTTACACGAGATTGAATGGTACATTGAATGGACAGTAAGAAAATGGCATTAATGCCGTAAAGGAAAAGCCATTTTTTAGATGGCCGACAATTACCTGGTCAGCTGTATCCACCTCGACGCTTTTCTCGAGATTAACTAGATCCCCGGGCTGTTTTCGAACCTGCTGCGGGTCCAGATCTGGAAACCGCCATAGCATCGAGGTGACAGCCTCGAGCCTCCGTTGGCCCGTTTCCGGTCGCTTCCTCGTCGTGAGGATGGACCAGTCGAGCTCGAGGGCCGAAAGTGGACCGCAAATCGCATCCTTGTAGATGGCGCACGGGCTCAGTGTGAACTCAGGGGCGCATCTGGTGCAGGGCCAACAGATGCCACGCTCAGGTGACCAGAATTCGAGACCCGGCTTGCAAACCGGACGTTCAGGAGAGGACGTAGAGCTGCCAGTTTCGTGGAGACCGACCAGTATCAGTAACGCGGTCGACAGGTACACCCGGTTGGGCCCCCGTGGCATCACCTGAAACAGTCAGTTTTTTCCGTCTCGTTAGTTGCAGAGTTAAAATTTTAATCAAGATTCATTGATTAATTAATCGTTAATTGCGATTAACGATTCAAGTCGAAAATTTAATCGTGAATCGTTGATTCAATTTTTGCCCAACTCTGGATATTAGTTGACTCGTATAATTAACCCTTTCCATCCCCGCGTTGAATGTCATTCGACGTACATTGCCAAATTACACAGGGTGTCCCAGTGTTTTTCTCCGACCAAAGTATGTTTCCGCCAGCGTGTTCTACATGCAAAAGTAAGAAACAAAATGTTATATGAACAGATGCTCTTAAATGTTTTATTAACTGTATAATAGAAAATGACAATAAACTGGCATTTCGTCAGGAGTTTATGTAAACACAAATAGAGGTGCATATTCATAACACGTTCGTACGCTGTGTCGACGAAATGTCAGTTCATTATCATTTTGTATTATTAGTTATAACTCCTTAATAAAACATTTAAGAGCATATGTTCGTATAATGTTGTTCAAGTTACAAACGCGGCATCCAAGTTCTTCGCGTGTACAAGCACATGCGCTGGCTCGAATGAATGATGCCTCGAGAGTTCGGTGTATATGCCAGTGTCGAACGTATGGGTTCGTTCATTGAGAAATCACGCGAGTGACTCTACCATTCAAATGAACAGCTGTCTCGGTTCGCCTTTTACGAAATGCTTTCACAATGCAATTTACAATACGCAAAAGGCTAGCTACGAAACGCGATTGCGAGACCATTGCACTTATTCAACAGCCTCGATATCGCGGCGCCCCCAAATTACAATAATTACCATCATGTATATAGATCAATTTCTCATTAATGTTAGGTTACACGGATTTTTTATTTTCTTTAATATTTCTTTAATATTTAACTTCACATTTTTCATACCTCTTCAATGTTAAACTTCAGAATTTCTAATATTAATTCAAAATACTTTCTAATATTTTCTATTCAAATTAATTATTTTCTTAATGACTTTTATTTATTATTATCTCGACGTTAAGTGATCGAAAATAATTGTTATTCGTTTCTCTATATATTTTATACGATTTTAATTTATCTTAAATTCCTATTCGGTATTTATTCACATTTATGTCGATAATAAATTCGCGAAACACAAAAGTGAAAAGTAATTATATATATAGTAGTAATTATATATATTAACATATAATATAGTATTAATATATATATATATATATATATTGTTATCGTATTTTTGAATTGTTAAAATTATTACACGAATACATTTTAATAGATGAACTAATTGTACGAGGTTAAACGAAAAGAGAGAACTTGTTTCTATACCTGACAGTTAAAATATGTAAAAGAAAAATTGATCTGTAGAAAATTTTTGCTTCGAGATCCGTTTATAAATGCATAGATCCGAATGAATAAATCCCTTTCGCAGTCGCGCGATTCTCCGAAACGATCAAGCGTATAAAGCAGTCATTTAACTGGCAAAAACCGAGCAGACCGTTTCCACTTCCGGTTCGCTCGCGATGTAATTACATCCGTAGTCGTACCGTGCGCGTACACCTTCACGAATGCGCGTACGCACGCGCATTACAATGGCAGCAACGTGAGTCAATTGACCGCGATTCGCTCGTGATTCCACTGTAACATTTTCCAAAACCTTCCCTCCGACGCCTTCCATCTGCTAAATTTATTCTCCAATCCGATCTTCTATTCTATTTCAAGTGCAATATTATCTATCTAATCTACCACACAATACAAATTCTCTCCATTTAAATGCAACCTAGTGCAAAGTAACCTAAAAACAGCCTAAATATAGCCATATTTACATATTACACTTCTATGGGCAAATGATTTCAATATTGCCAAGGTAGTGGGAATCTAGAGGAAATCGTTAGAAATTATAATTACGTCACTAGAATAGAAAGTTTTAGGTTTACGCCTATGGCGGGAGATTCCCCGCGCTTTATAAAATTTGCTGCACTTGCTCGCAAGAGTGTATGCGCAATACGAATTATTTCAGAATTATATTTAAGAATTTTGTGCCGGGTTATAAAAAATAACATGATTCAATATATTTAGATTCCTCGCGAATTTTATAACAATACATAATAACATAATAATATGCTCGAACGAAAAAATTTATTTAACAATCTCTAATGGAATAATCGTTCTTATGTCAATAATTAAATGTTAAACGGATCGTGGTTACAGTTAATGAGAATGACTTTTATGTAATCCGTATTTTTTAAATAAAATTCTCTGGAATTTAATAATTTTATCAAATATGTTAAAAAAAATTTTTTTAATATTTTGTATAAAATTTATTTTATTGTTTAAATAAATAATTGAAAAATTAAACATGGTTAACGATCGGCAACTACGTTATTTGCTGTTTAAATAATTATACCCACGATCAATATTACACACTGTATTTTTTTATTAAAATTTAATTATTTCGTGTTGTATGATCAAATGTTCTAATAATAATAAATCTATATAAAAATAATATATGTGTGTGTTAGACCCTAATTGCTTCGTAACTCTCTATGGAGAGTTTCACTTAAGCCCCCAATCAAAAAAAAAGAATGTATAATAAAAAGCTTTGCATTCCAGAACGAATAGAAATTGTTTCGTTACCGTACTCGCACACACTCCCTTATAGAGACCATTAACGCGTTATCATACTATCCCATTCATAAGTCTCATTAGCATTCTATGCGCTCACTGTGTCACCGAATACTTAAAAGTCAACCAAACTCATTTCTATTTTAGGTGTTATCTCGAACCTGCCTCAAATTAACATTCGTTGTCACTTTCCCATTCATAAGTTTCTCATTTTGTCACATCCTTATTTATTGTCGTATCGTTGACGAGCAAAAAACTTCATTTATCAATTGAGAAGAAATTATTAAATGAGAAGCACTGTTTCGTTTACATTGAAACAATTTAGATTTGGCAATTGAATCTAATATGAATTATTATATATGTATTTATATTCTATTATTTATTATATTTTCAAGCAGTTAGGACACAGTGATATTTTGAAAAAATCGAAAATTCGTTTTTGTCTTAAATAACAGTTTCAATACAAATTATTTGTCGAAGAATTATTTATCCTGCAATAATATTTTCTTCATTATACTGATAATAATAAAAATTAATAAGACAATTATAAATTACAAAGCAAATAAGGGAGTTAATGCTATTTATGTAATAATAATGTTTAATTTGTTTAGAACAAAGTGATTTTAGTGGACCATCTATACAAATCTTTATTATGTATAAACAATATAAATACAGTATTGTTGTATTTAAATTTAAAAAAGGAAAATATAGTTAATAATATATCAAGTAACTTATTTTGTAAATTGCGTGAAAATCTATACGTTATTTGTAAAAAATATGTACCTATGGTTAAATAACGCCTGTAAATATACTTTATCAACCATGGCAACCAGTAGGTCACCTTGTCTGACATGCTATTTATTAATAATGATAATAAACAACCAGTTTGTCGAAACTAGCTAAAACAGTTGTCACCCGCAAGAATTATTACCAATTTTTATTACATTATTCCCGAAATTCCTCAAATAACTTGGACATTTGGTTAATCGAATTTGTAAACCTAACCGGTCTTTCGGTGAGTTCACAAACTCGTAGTAAACACTGTATTGACAGTGTCACGTTACGACCGGTGAAATCATTGTCAAAGCGAAAGAATGGTATGAGAAAATTCGATCAAGATAAACATATGCAATACAAGACAGTAAACAGTCGAATACAAAAAATAATATTAGAATTATATGTTAAACGATTTATTGTATGTACAAATGCAAATATACGTACGCTGTCTTCGATAAACTCAGACGTGTCATGGCGCAATCCTATCGATGTATCCAAAATCGATCACCGGGCAGAGTAGCAAAAAATGATCTCGAACTGGCAAAAACTTGTGATCTTCCATTCGAGCGAAATTGAGTTCGTTTGATCGAGGAACGTGCAACAGATCGATTCGCCGGATCGAAATCGACACAATTGTTCGTTCGGCGAGCAAAAAAGAATTAGAAGAAAAAAAAAGAGAGTGATCCGGAATTTCGAAAAATCTCTACGCGAATGCGAATACGTCTGCACCGTGCGCTGACTGCAGCACGACTGGCTAGACTGGTTATTCTAATTTCCGCCCACGATCTTAAACGGAGAAGTTCTTGAGCAACAGAGAGGCACAGAATAGAAAGAGACAAGAAAAGAAACCACAGAACGGAGGGAGACGGAAGATGGCAGAGGGAGCCACATGGCGGAATGAAAAAAAGGTAGTGATGGGTTCGAACGCCGCTACCTGCTGCAGATAACATTCTGCAACCAATATCATAATAATGAACGACCTTTTTTTCTCCGTTTCGATAACTTTCGTAAATATGAAAAAAAGAATCGCAGCGTTAGGAGCTTTTTGTAATATAATCGCAAACATTATATGAATATTTTTTTCATTTAGAATGATTTATAAGTTGTAGAGGCTTGGGCATTCTCACAGATTCATTCCACCTAAAAACATTCGCATAGTTTCTACGATTAAAGTAGGAAAAATGTTTAATTTACTATTTGACTCTTTTTCTTTCAATTAAATTACTCAAATGCTATTAATGTCGCAGGAATAAAACAACTTCCAATATTGATTTCCATACATATGGGGATCTATGATGTACATATAATTGTTTTTTTGTACTACGATAAAAACAAACATCTTATGCGTCAAGATATAATTATGATAATAACTGTATAGGATATAATTCACTCTCTATCTTATTAAAAATTACTGAACTCTTCTGTCTGACTTTATCCATAGTGTGGAAAAACTAGCCCAGTCATTTTTAAGAAAATTATCGCTGCATAGTTCCTTTTACTTTGGCGCCATCTTGAATTTTCGAGTAATTTACTCGCGGAGAGAAAACTGACGGTCTAGGAATGAACGTGGAAACTAGAATAAGGCAAAATGCCGGTAAGATGATGTCTTTTAAAAATGTATTCTACCAACAATAAGTCTACCTTTGTTGTTTTCGAATGATTTGCAATTGTCATTATCTCGATAAATTACATTTGAAATTCGACCGTGAACAATTATCACGTTTCGGTGTATCATCGATAACATCGCAAAAAATTCCATCTCCTCTGTATATACATATATATATATATATATGTCTTCTTTATCACTACTACTTCTTTATCACTTTGTATTCCAAAAATCACGTTCGATAGTATGACAATACAAATTCGGAAAATCCTAACCTTAAATCCAATGTTGAATGTTATTAATAAAATTATAAGCTTTTATTTGGTAACGATGAAATTATTAACAATCGTCGCATGTTAATGAATTTTATCACCGAGTTTCATTCATTGAACATTGTAGAAATCTTTAATAAAGTTTCTTACATAACCTCAAAACATAACATTACACTTTTACTATGTCTGAACATACACTTTATAACAAATTGCATTGAAAGTTACGTGCAATAATCATTGCGACAATGAACGAAACTTGAATGAATAAATGTGAATAATATTATATCGTAGATCCTAACCTAAATTTAGTTGTTATTAATTAACACGTATTTAAATTCGATTTTTAATCCTGTAGCAATTAAGCCATGGCTTATATGTGTTCGCAGATTCCCCAAAACAGGAATCTACTACGCAAGCTCTCCTAACAGTTGCAGTCATCTTTCTCACCTCATTATCAGCTTTATTCTATGTGTACACTAGTTTCCCTGAGCTCGCAGAGTAAGAAACCAACAAAAAGTAATTTCGAAATTTTGGCTTAGAAACGTATTTAAATTTATATGTTCCTTTTACAGAGATGAGAAACAACACATGAAACTTCCACTACATATTGAAGATGCCAAGAATCTGGGCAAACTGTTAAGTCAATACAAGGATCTCTATTATTTCCAAGTGCTGGCTGGAGTCTTTACGACCTACATTTTGTATCCTTCAGAGCATAATTGCTTTAAGGGGAGTATCCTCCTTTCCAGAATTGCAAGGATGCAAGATAGACCTTTCTCAATAATGCAAAGATTGCTAGATAAAAGATCAATCTTGACAGCTGTCTCCCTCGAATGTTCTACTTTTATGTTTACAAGGCCTAATTTGCATTATTCAGGAGCTTTATGATAGCTACATGCTGCTGAATAATACAAATTATGCCTTGTAAATGTAAAAGGAGGATGTTTGAGGGAGACAGTGGTTTAGATTAATCTTTTATTTAGTGCTTTTGACTACTGAAAAACCCCATCTTTGCATTATCCAGAAATGAGAAGATGCATCTTGCACCCTTGCAATCCTGGAAAGGAGAATACCTCTTAGTTCACTTTTTGAACTCATTCAACAGTAATTTCCTTAACAATAGCCCTCAGCTTGCAAACATTTGCAATTCCAGGTTCCATTTTTTTATCAATCCTCTCAGGATTTCTCTTTCCATTCCCACTAGCACTATTTTTAGTATGCAGCTGCAGCGCGATAGGAGCCTCTCTATGCTACCTGTTGTCGTCACTGTTAGGACGTAAATTGCTCTTCAGATATTTCCCTGTGAAAGCGAGGGAATGGACACAGGCAGTGAAAAAGCATAGACATAATCTGTTTAATTATATGCTCTTCCTGCGGATGACACCACTGCTGCCAAACTGGTTTATCAACCTTGCCAGCCCGATAATTGGAGTTCCTCTGACGCCTTTTCTTTTAGGCACGTTCTTCGGAGTGGCTCCACCATCCTTCGTAGCAATACAAGCTGGTCAAACACTACAGAATTTGACTTCTTCGACTGATGCCTGGTCGTGGAACAGTATTCTGATTTTGTGCGTGTTTGCTGTGCTATCATTAGTACCTGTTCTATTCAAGCAAAAACTGCAAGAGAAGTTCGACTAAACTTTAGGAAAGAATTTGCATATTCTGAGTGTGTGGCGTGTTATAAGGAAAATATTGAAGCTTAATTTAGTCTTAATTCTGTTGTCGACCTGATTTTATATGGCTCAAGCTTTTATTGTTAAAGATGTGAGACATTCCTACGTTTGAAATGGAAGTTCGAATTTACAGTGATAACTGAGAGGTTCAGTGGAAATTTTATTTAAATGAAAAGTAGCCTGCCCGTATTTGCCTCTTTAAATATAATTATATTTTCCCCTTATCAACGATACGCAAAACATTTAAAAAGTTCCTTCTCCGCTGAATCCCTCAGTTGCTGGACTTGTGAATTATGTGAAATGAAAAATAGTATTATATATTACAATTTTCTAACGAATTTAACGCTGTTATGTTTCTTTGAAATTTTTTTATGATAATTTTCTATCAGTACGATGCCTCGTTTAATTTTTTGGATCGATTGTTTGTTGAAAGATGCGATTCTACGAAAAAACTGCACAAACTCAGTTCAAATGGCCATTATACAGAGTGATTTCGTTCTAACCAATTCACTCGAATATTTTCGTTACTGTTAGGTCGGTTCAAACGGGTCACTCTGTACAAGTTTTACTATACATTTAATCTTTGTTTATACAATATTGCACAGAAATATTTATTTATTACGAAACTTTACTTGTTAAGAGTATAGGGACTAGGTGAAACACATTATATATACATTTATAGAAAAATTCTTAGCGTTGTAATTATACAAAATAATACTTTCGTTTCTGTAAAATATCTAGCAAAAGGAAATTATGTAATTGATGGAAGTACTAGTTGAATTCAATGCAGGTAGGCTGACTGGGCGCCAATACCACCAATTGTACCATACTGAAACCGAATGAGGTATAATTTTTGATCGGATGTAAATAAATGTTGAAAATTACAATAATAAATATAGAAATTACTTTAAATAGTCGATTCAATATACATACGTATCTTCCCAGCAGTTAGTAAAATCGTGAAAGATGCACACGACTCTGTGCACTCTGGGCTTGCCACCATCTTTATCAATCTCGCACCAGATGTACATCTCATTACCACATTGCTGCACTCAGGATTTGGCTGGCATTTAAAATATATAATATAATTAATTGCAAAAATGAATGATTTTTTCTGAAAACGAAATGTTGACATTACCAAAGTGTATGGTGGAGATTTTGGTTCGTCGATGATAACAAACTTTTCTGTGCTCTGTTCCCACCAAGTTGGTGTGTCGACAGGCACAGGAAACAATTTTCTTAAAACTCTTCCTGCTGTCATGCGATTGATCCTCCACGTAACATGGTCATCCAAATTATGCGATGGACACGAATCAATTCTGCTTTCCATAACATCTCTAATATGTCTAAAATAACATATACTTGTTAGAAAGATAGTAAGTCTCGTATTGTAAATGGTAATACTGATTTTATTACTTGTAAGTATGATTGTTAGAGTATATTTTCATCGCATCTCTCTCAAATGTATCACGATTCTCCCAGAATAATTGTCTTAGGTGTTTGAAATGAATTTCAGTGAAATTTTCAGTTTTTGTATAAGGCATTCCAGGATTGAAGGACCTGGGTATACTATGGCCAGTTAGATCAGGCACAAACTTTACTACGCTACAGGGCCAGCAATCTATGTCGTTTACATAAAAGTATGGGTTTTCCAAAATGCACCACTCATCATAGAATTCTGAAACGGATTGAAGTTCACATATAAATATTATTTAATACACTGTACTAGTCAATATTTAAATTCGATATTGTCAATGAATCGAAAATTCTATTTCGAAAAAATAAAATTAAGTTATATATAAAATAATTCAAAGCAAGCGGCTTTTAGAAAATTAGTATATAATTATTATTATGGTTACAAAACACTGTACTAGATCGAATAATATTGCCTTAAACTTTTTTGAAATCAAAAAACAATTTAGATACAATATAACACACGTAATTGCGTTATGAAAAATGATTCCTAGAAATTTATTATATAGTGATTGCTACATATAGTCATACCAGATAAAGAAGGATAATGTTGAACTATAGGCACAGCTATTTTTCGAAGCAAGTTTAAACCTGGATAAATCGAATTCTGCAAATTCCGCATTATCATGACTGAAATAAAACGTCGATCGAAAAAAATAAGACATGCTATTACGATCAACAAAATTATAATTGTTAATTTGGTGCAACAGGATGTGCCACTTTGTGTTTCTCTCATTTCAAGGATGCGAAACGAATTTTCTAACATTTTGTCGATTTCTATCTCAGGAATATCGTTCTCCCGTGCTTTTTGACGTATTTCTTCCAACTTGGTTTTATATAATTTCAAATTCACCATTTTCGGTAAATATAATATACATATAATTGATGGAAATGTAGGAATTCGAACTCCATTTACGGAAATTTATAAACATGCGATAATTGAAGATAATCGTCAGTTGTCGAGAAGTTTGAAATACTTATTTCGAATCTTAATGCGCATGTATTTTGTCGAACAGCTAACAACACAACCACGTGCCAATGACAGTCTGACCTACGGTGTAGCACCGTCATCTACGTACAGTCTGTAGAGTCAGAGAGTAAATGAGAGTGCTCACGCCCGGGTTTTGGCCGTTCCCACTAGCTTAGCCTGGATCAGCTCCTATCTCCACGCGCACGCCGGACAAGAACCTACATTTCTTCTCAGTGACTCTCAAAGGAGAGTGCAAGGATGTTGTCACACCAATTTAGTTGAGATTCTGTATACTTATAGATCTCGATCTAGCACTGACGAATTAAATATATTCGTAAATGGGAGATCGAGATCTATAAGTATACAGAATCTCAACTAAATCGGTGTGACAACATCCTTGCACTCTCCTTTGAGAGTCACTG
>CM052344.1:12042072-12111052 GCA_028455595.1 Lasioglossum vierecki | reverse complement strand
AAAGCTGTATAAAAGACGACTTTTAGCAAGCTTTGTGCTATCTGGGTTATATGTATTATCGTGCATTATGTATGATGTATTATTTATGATGTATGATGTATGATGTATAATGTATTATTATAGATTATGTATTATCATATACGTGTATATATATAATAAAAAATTGTTAAAATAAAATATTTGTTTAAAATATATTATATCCTTTTACTTTGAATTTAAAGTAAGCGATATATATATATATATATATATATATATATATATATATATATCTATATATATATATATATCGTGATCATATCACACTTTTCAGTCATTGAATATAACATAGCGGAACGCGTTTGGAAACATACTGATAGTAAATAAGAATGCTGAATAACATTGAAGGACCTTAGTATGTTTAGTATTTCCTACAAGTCTCAACCGTGATAAACGTATGCTGCTTCCATATTAGTTTTATACGTTTTTTCTATCCTTGACCTTGAATGACCTTGGACTAATTATAGTCACTGAATTCCTAACGAAAGGGACTATCATTGTAGGTGTTTAAAAAAGGGTGATTCCATTTAAAAAAGTCAAGGTGACCTTGATATCTCCAAAAAAATGACATATAAACAACATTTTTTTTGCATCGTGTCAGCCCCATTGTACCATTCAACTTTGTCCTTACCATATTTTACGTATCTTTTGAAACAGCAAAGATATTTGAAGTGCTAACGTTTGGTGACTCACCCTGTATATAGATTTTAGTTGAAGGAACTAGGATAGATGGCACCACTGAAATCCATGGTCCACGTATTATACATGGGAGTTTACTCCCCCTGGCTGAGATCAACTCGAAGCGATGTTCGGCATGGAATCTGCTGGTCGGTGTCGGGCAGTGTCGGGGGCCCTGCAGGCTATGCTCAGCGGCAGATGGTGGTGACTGGGTAGCTTATACAGGGTGTCCCAAAATTCGTGTACTTCCCGAAAATGGGAGGTTCCTTGGGTCATTTGAAGCGACATTTTCCTTTACAAAAATGGCGTCCGCGGCTTTGTTTAGGAGTTATTAACGAAAAACACGGACCAATCAGAGCGCGACCTGGGCAGCCGCGCCGCGCCGCGCTAGGCAGAGAGCGTTGGCGGTACGCCGTGACATCGTAACGAACAAGAGTTTCTCGATTATGTGAATGTTCACCGATTTCAATGAGCTTTGGATATCTGGTCAAGACCATTATTTTGAACAACATTTCTCTATAAAATTTTTGGCTGTCGGCTTTAGTTTACAAGATAATCGCGATAAAACATTACTCGTCAATTCATTACAGGTGTTCATCATAGCGGACACGACCTATGGTAACTTTACCCGAACGAAAGAAGAGGCAGTAACTGCTTGTTTTAAAAACTCACCTATTCAGCCGTAAATCCATTTGCTGCCTCGAAATGTGCGACAATGGGTCAGTCGGTGACGAACTACTACACAGATTACTTCAGGTATGCGACAGTACCGCAATCCCAGGGGCGTACAGCCAAGTCAATGAACTGTACAGCTGGTGGTAGATTTCAGGTATACGACACCCTGACGGATACGCGGTCAACGATCTGGACTTTTCACTTTCACTTTCTGATCGATAAATAAATGACATCTTTGAACATCATTGAAATCGGTGAACATTCACATAATCGAGAAACTCTTGTTCGTTACGATGTCACGGCGTACCGCCAACGCTCTCTGCCTAGCGCGGCGCGGCGCGGCGCGGCGCGGCTGCCCAGGTCGCGCTCTGATTGGTCCGTGTTTTTCGTTAATAACTCCTAAACAAAGCCGCGGACGCCATTTTTGTAAAGGAAAATGTCGCTTCAAATGACCCAAGGAACCTCCCATTTTCGGGAAATACACGAATTTTGGGACACCTTGTATATATGTATATATAATATAAGATAATAATAACCGATATATTATAAAATATATCAGCATATAGAGTATTCGCCTCCTATAAGCTATCTATCGCTTATATGTATATGTATATGAGCTTTTACAAAACAATACACATTATCAAAGGGGATAAATTGTTATGATCTGGAATGATGAAATGTCTCTATGTATTTAGAATGAACCGGCACGAATTTTCAAACGAAAGTCTTTTGAAAAATTGCATGTAAATATGAAAAAATTTAGAAAGGATGGAAGATGTAAAAAATTACAAAATAAATTCGGTTTTAGTCAAATACGATGAACATGTTTGAACAAAAAGTATTCATTGTTTCCAGAAGAGGTCGTCTTAACATTTCTAAAACACGTGTTTTAAAGAACCGCGAAGAACGCTTCCCTGCGGTGTTGATTTTGTTGCGCGTTTTTTGCTGTTATTAATTATAGTTCACAATGTTTCGAAACGTAAGTAACAAGCTTCCATATGATAATCTATAAATTCAATTTAATCATGCCGTGTAAATCTCTGAAAGTGTTTTTTATGACTTTAGGTTATGTCGAGAACAATACATAGTATTTTAGGAGTTAACTGTAAACAAATGTGTACAGACGTGAAATTAGAAAAAAGTAAGTACTTAACAATATAACTAATACCATTATATTACGAACTGTTCGGATCTTTCGGAATTAAAAGTGTAGATCGAGAGAATCATTGGGCAATTTTGCGTAATCAGAAGTTTTGCGAAAATTGCAAATTAGCATGGATCGTCCAACGCATTTTTAACATCATTGTTATCTAGTGGATTTCCGTAGTAATATATACGAAAAAATCTTATCTATTATACAAACAGTTTGGGATGGGTTATCACTGTTAGATTTCTTACCAACAATACAATATCTTTTCTCTGGGAATTATTCTTCTAACTCTGGTAGTTTAAAAAATATTCAGCTAAATCAGTGCCTATTTTTATTAAATATGCCTTATGAAAAAGCATGTAACCTGCTTTCTATGTCTCCTTGTAAGAACAACTCTACCGTTGCATTGCTAATGTATCTAATTTTAGACATAGTAGACAATTCTTCTCTGACTAGACAAATCGAAAAACAAATTAAGAAATTTTTTCCTTTACAGCAATTAATCAGATTACACTGTTGGGAAGAGTTGGGAACGATCCACAGAAAAAAGGGAATGACGAACATCCTCTTGTCACGTTCTCCCTTGCAACACACAGTAATTACAAATATGGCAATGGTAAGTTACATAAAATTATTAATTGCAATTAAGAAGCCTACTCTTTGGATGCGAACACGTCGGAATCAAATAATCAAAATGATTTAACTTATTATAGTAGTTAAATAGTTTTATGTCCTGCTAGATTATCAAAGAGAAAAGAGAAAGATCTATTTTAAAAATGTTTACTTAGAGTTTACTTAGAGAAAGATCTCCTGATATAAATCCTTTCTAAATAAGAGATATTCGTTGCATGTTTGAATTGAATATTATTTCATTCATCAGTCCTCCAAAATTTTGTAGATACAAAAAATATTGCAGGAGACTTTGTGCAAAGAACAGACTGGCACAAGATATGCGTTTTCAAGCCAATGCTACGAGAGACTGTTACAAACTATTTGAAGAGAGGACAGAGGATACTGGTGATGGGAAAGATCAGTTATGGGGAATTCAAAGACCCGGACGGCCAGACCAAATACAGCACGGCAGTGATAGCGGAGGAAATCGTATTTTTTCAGACTTAATAAGATATAAGAAATACTTTTTTACATTACTTTTATAAGCATTTCTTTCTTTTACTAAAGTATTGTATTCCTAAGAGTAGATTGTAAATAATAAAGAGCTTGTACCTTTTAACATGTGGTTGTTTCTGTTAGACATTTATATCCATTGAATGAAAAATACTATTTTCAAACTTGCCTTCGTTGAATTAATTCGAAAATTATTGTGGTAATTTGCAAATAGCGTTTAAAATAATAATTGATCAATACAAGTGAGCCGAAAGCATAAAAATTATTATTAGCAACAATCTACGATCGACATAAGGAAACATTTTATTCGAAAACGTTTCGAAACTATTATTTATGATGGTTTGTCAGGGGGGGGGGGTGTAGTAAATTGACGTCAAGAGGTTTGCTTAATAAGTAAATAAATCTCTATTTACACGTTACTCTTTCATTTGCAATGAGTTACACGATAAACGATCTATATTCGCCTAAAATTGTACAGTTTCAATTTATACAGGATCTGTAAAAAGAAACGAAATATATAAACTTTTTCAGGGAATCGGTGAAAAAAATGGATGTTTGTTTTGTTTCGAGAGGGTACAGGGGCCTCAATTAATATCGACGCCCCTTAGAAATCTACGATACATGCGTGTGTATGTGTATTGTGTGCGCACACATGCACAGTTTAATATTATTAAGGACTTGCGACAGCCCAAATTCAAATCGCTGTCCGTAAGAAATTTAAAGAGTTTTAAAACATTTGTCTGAATTTGTTGGTAAAATTACGCGAGAAAAATGCAAAAAAATTTTCGATACATTATTGATACGACTGTATAACCTACTTTATATGTAGCAACCGTCTACGAGCTTCTTATAAATAATTATAAATTGGTTCGATTTATTTGATAGAGTGGATAAAGTAGCATGTTTTGCGATCACGATTTGGGCTGCTACGTGTAAGAACACAATCCGTGTATGTGTGTGTCTCTGTGTGAGTGTATCGTTTAATATATTTATAATATAAATCGTTCTCTCATGAAAATTATATATACACGAAACAAAAGTTTTGCTATGTATTCGCCATGTGTTACAATAAAAACTTCACGGAGATCACAGTATACAAATAGCCAAATACAACTTTCTCCATATTTATAAATCTCTTGTTTTATGAATACACGCTTGTCATTCTCACCCTCCCCACAAAATTTTAACCTCGAACTTATTAAGGGGACTGTACACGTCGTGCAGAGTTAAGTGCGATAATTAACACAATTAACGAATAACGATTTCATTATCAATTGCAACTAAGAAGTAAAATTTTCAATTTCACTTTTAATCGCAATGGACAAGTTTCTCATTGTTAATTGAGTGAATTGGCAGGCATTTAATCATTAATTCGATTATCGATTAATCAACCAAGTTCCCCTTGTCTTGCAATTATTAATTATCAATAATTATAATTACAAACTGACGATCAATAACGTCGTCAATCGAAATTTTTAAAGCTCATTTAATCATATAGACTTTCTAACTAGTTATATAATTACGAAATGATTGTTACAGTAGTCCTCTTTATCCGCTTGCTATATAATTTCCATCAGGGTTAAAAACATTTCCAACTATTGATATTAAAATCAAAGAACTAATCAATGATTAACTGTGTAATTCTCAATCGGATTAGTAGCTGTTATTAATTATAATAATTAATTTTTGACAACTAATTTTGTTATTGGAGGTTTTTGGCGACTAATTGTTGAATCGCAATCATCGATTAATCGAATTAAAATTTGCCCAACTCTGATGTATTATGAACTGCCATAGACAATGCAGTGGTGATAGCTGTGCGTGCGACGAATCGTAATGTTTTAGCGATTAGGCACGATTCACACAACCGCCTCGACCAATCGTGTCGATCCGTCGCACGATTTATTGTGACGTACATTACCCCCTTTTTACGCTCTCATTCATACTAATCAACAACGTTCACACATTCTCCCCTTAATGTCTTCGAGTCTTATGCAAAAATACGATCTTAAGACCTTTCTTCCTAGTCGTACACGCGCCTTCGGTCCCTAGTTACATTTCTCTGTCCTTTTTATGGTTTTTCCCCCTTTTTCTATCCATTATGTTCGCTTTGAAAGTCTAGGATCCGTTGGCGAGGAATGTGAGCCACAATCGCATCGACAACGAACATAGAAATTTCGAATATAAATTTCTCTTCGGTAGTAAAATATATATATATATATAATATATATAGAGATTTATTTATACATAAATTTATATTCATATATATTTATATATATAACTCTGGCCCCGAATTCCATAAAACTCTTTTCTCCTATCTTCGTTTTATTTATTTGCTTACGTTTTTTTTGTCGCTTCATAGAGTCCACTATACATATATCGCGTTTTTCATTTTTTTCTCTTTCTCTCTCTCTCTCTCTCTCTCTCTCTCTCACACACACACACACTCTCCCTCTTCTTTTATAGTCCGTCAACATACCTGCAACGATCTACACACTTACGGTATGTCGCGTCGACGAAAAATGGTCATGTTGCTTTTTCGTCATCGTTCCACAGATAACAGACTAAACGCTGCCACTCATACGTAAAATTACCGACGATACTAGATTGGCACAACTGAGTTGGTGCGACGGGAAACCGGCGTTCTATAGCTTTATCGAATCCAGATATTTACAGGATGGATCTCGTGTTTAGTAAGATCCTTCACCGAGGGGAAACACATCGGCGAATCTTTATGGAACCTTGACAGGCAGTTGCCCCAAAAAGTGACTAGACCATCTTCAGACAAATATCTTGCGAACTACTGGAGCTAGCGGGATAACATGTAAATATTGTAAACCTTAAATTTGTGTATCTTTGATCAAGAATCCACCTGCAGAAGCCCTTTTTCGAATATTTCTGGTCGTTTGGATATTAATTAAATGGACAAAAAACGCTAATAAATCCATCTAAAATCAGCTGGTGAAAATAAATTCTCTGTTAAAAAGTACAATAACTTTGCTCTTTGAATTATTCTGACGACTTTAGTAGTTCGCAAGATTTTTGATTAAATGTGTTTTACATTTTACATTTTTAGGATATGTCTCCACTCCTCTGTACTACTAATGGTCGATTTAAAAAAAAAGAATCCAATATTTTCGTAAAGATTATGTCTTTCCAAAGTTTCATGAAGATCCAGCTTTCGACTTTCGATAACATTTTTCCCCCACACCGAAAGAAAGAATCTCTAGTCGCACAACTAAGTGTCCCGGGGTCCGGATCATAATTTACTTTCGAGCTAAACGTTACATCACAGAACAACTTTGGAATATATAAAAAAACACCTCGATCGTTTCCCGACCACCGCTTGTTTTTGTACGTTTCGTCGATAACGCTCTATATAAGCCCCTCTAAAAAGTTAGTTCGTTGTAGAAGCGAAAAACCGTTTCACACTCGCGCACGTGTCCTCACTCTCTCAAATACACACACACGCACGCACGCACTCTCTCTCTCTCCCTCTCTCTCTCTCTCTCTCTCTCTCTTTCTCTCTCTCTGTCTGTCTAGGTTGGAAAAAAGAAGAAGAAAAGGTAGAACAGAACAAAAGAATAGATGGCGGAATATCCGCGAAAGTTCAGCTTCACCGAAGCGTCTCCGGAAAAATTGCGGCACGACGATTGGTTCCGTGGGCGGCAACCAATCATCTTACGGTTCGAGGCGTGGGGAAATTCGACTGTGTCGATCCTCGCCGATTCAGATTCGGCCTGAGAAAACGTCCGTTTGACCGTTGTCGAACACCGGTATCGACTAACAATCTCTATTAAAACGACCGAAATCCGTCTTTTCAATCCGAGAACTCGGTCGTTGAGACGGAGCGACACTCGGGGGAGGGGCCGGTTTGAATTTCGCGCCGCTGTGCGTGCGGGCTGATATATCCATAACCTCCAGAATGCAGTCTCATCGTCAGTCTTTTCTTAGCGTTTCTACTTTCCGTTTCGGGAAACGTAGTCCACCGGTTTCTGGATTTCGAGCAAAATCGAAAATTTTACTCGGATCGATGTCACTCGATCCATCGGTAAATGGATTTCTTCGACCACATTTTCATGAGATCGTTCACGAGCACACGTCGAGCAAGCATTCCGTCGAAGCTTCCAACGTTGATAACGCGTCGGAGAATCAGCACTCGCGTCACTTCCTCTCTTCCGACTCCTGATTGGTCTTCACCAGATTGTACGCGTGACTCCTGTACTTCGTCGGCGGGTCGTGAAGAGATAGAGGTTGCTGTTGCGATTGCTGCTGTTGCTGTTGTTGTTGCTGCTGCTGTTGCTGTTGGTCGCTCGATGGCTGACTCATGCTAGACATCGAGAGGTCTGTCGGCATATCGATTTCCGGCTCTATTTTCATTCCGCCCTCTTCTTCCGGCTCCGACTTTATCCGCATCTGTTGACGCAGTAGCGATATGTTCTTGATGTTCTTCAACTCCGTCGGATTTCGCAGGAATCTGAACACAGAAATCATTCTTTAATATGCTGTGATACTCGGATCATCGTATCTTTACAGACAAGATATTGAGAATATAAATTCGGCGGATTCTTGATAAGTTATTTCGAGCGGTCTTGACCTCCTTATCCGGTTAAGCCCTTTCGTTCATTTGGACTAAATTGAACTGAATTGGTCACGAAAATTGATATTTTTATAGACTATCAAGTCCTATCGTACACTTGGATTTACCATTCACGGTTAGTGATCATTCATCGGATAGAATCGACCAATAAATGGCAACTAACACTTACTGGTAACAGTGGCGTTCCCCTTGGACTTTCCGCAGAATGTTCACGCGATAGTAGTACCGCAATGCTCTGCTCATCTTATCATAATTCATGGAAAGATGATTCTTCTGGATGCCCCAGAGCCTTGCCAATCCTGGAGGATCGACGATCTTGAACACACCCGTTTCTCGGCTTTTCCACGCTATGTAGTGTGTGTACCGTTGCGATGGATCGTTCAACAACTGTTGCAGAAAGTCCCAGAGAAGTCTGCCGTCTACGATAAAAACGAAAAATCATTAAAAAATTATTAAGACTAAACATTGATTATACTATCTCGCTATCTTGGCTGCTTCATTCTCCTGAAATTTAGTTTACTTTCTTTAGCACAGTCTAGCATCTCCAAAATACCAAGATCCTCTAATAATTGATCGATGAACCTACTGGTACATAGTGTCATATAGTGTGACCCCGCATTCATGAATACCTTAGACCATATATACCCAGATAGCCAGGCATTTCCTGGGCCAAGTCGGCCCTCGGCTGAAAACAGGCAGAATTTAGATCAAGTTACTCTTCGAGCTGCTCAAGGCCGACTTAGCTCAATTTCGGAAGAGATTCTGTGCGCGCAGTCGTCGCTATTTGTGCCGTCCAATGGACCAGGGATTTAAACCTGGGCAGAAAGACGGCACAATTCCGGACGCTGGCCGCCGAATTTGGCCGAATTTTCTATTCCTTAAGAGGGCAGCACCGTCGCACTATAATATATATTATATATAAAGAATTGTAAAGAACGAAATATAATAATAATATATATATTTTGACATGCGTTTATTATTTCTTTTCTCTCCTTGCATGAACATAAAGTATTTTGAATTTCATAAACGGGATTGCGTTTACTTCGCCGACATCTGCCACATTAGTGCGAACTATCCTCACGACGTGCTGCCCTGGAAAGCGGCTATTCGCAATAGTGCGACGGTGCTGCCCTCTTAAGGAAAAGAAAATTCGGCCAAATTCGGCGGCCAGCGTCCGGAATTGTGCCGTCTTTCTGCCCAGGTCTAAATCCCTGGTCCGAAATTGGATTTTTTGCTATCTGGGTACTTATATACTTCTAGACACAGCATAGGTATAGTATGTGTATAGGAAAGCCGAAAGTTGAGCGTGGCAAAGAACGTGGTATAATGTGACCTTAGACCATATATACTTCTAGACACGGCGCAGATAATTTTGGCTAAGGCAAAGATCATTCAGATCATAGTAAAATGTGACGTCACAGTTTCGAAAGATGTACAACTACGCTCATCGACACGCTACAGCTACGCTTGGCTTATGTGTGAGGGGGGTATACCCGGAAAGAATGGACAGGATAATTTCAAAGAATTTGCATTTTATCATGAAATAATCATTATATAAAGTATATTTGAGATACAAATGTTTTTCTATTGTTTATTAAGGCATTACAATGAACTATTAATTAATAATAGTATTATATATATTAACTATTTTAGGAATCAATATTTGATTCTGAAGATTAACAACTTTCGCATATTATGCTATGGTCAGTCGTGTAATCACGTGTAATGGGTTTTGTCGACGTCGGCTGCCGTGTCAGCCATTTTGAAATTATCTTAAGAACTATCTTGTGACGTCACATTTTACTGGATTTTACAACGATCTTTGCCACGCTCAACTCTCGGCTTTCCTATACACATACTATACCTATGCCTTGTCTAGAAGTATATATGGTCTAAGAATGTGACGTCAAAAGATAATTTCAAAATGGCTGATGCGGCAGACCGACGCCGATGCTACCCATTACACGACTAACCATAACCTAAGCAAACTAATCACATTCTATTATTAATTAAAATGATACTGCAATTTAAGATTGCATTATATATTGGAAAATGTACAGTAGCAAATAGAACAAAAATACGCAGTAGATTAACTAAAACAATATTATTTGTTTGTAACTTTTATGTAACGTTTATTCAAAATAAAAATTGTCTACATCGATTGCAAAAAATAGAAACTAATTTGACTGGTATTTCTTCCCTTAATGATTGTAATAGAGTCGAAAACGTATATTGACATTATCAATTTTTAAAATTTTTCAACGATTTTGAATTTCACCTACTCAAAGATCCGCAGTCTAATAATAACAAATCACAAGCGAGGTAAATGTAAATTATGTAAAAATAGCAGTACGACCTTAAAATGTAAATGTGATCGATTTATATGTAAAAAATCTGCATTGTAATCTGTATTTTGTTTTGTGCTGCATATTGTGTAACTGTAACCTGCATAATATGCGAAAGCTGTTAATCTTCAGAATCAAATATCGATTCCTAAAATAGTTATTAATAGACAATAATACTATTATTAATTCATACTTCATTGTAATGCCTTATGTTTTATAACATATAGAATAAATATTTGTATCTCAAATATATACTTTATATAATGATTATTTCATGATAAAATGATAAATTCTTTGCAATTATCCTGTCCATTCTTTCCGGGTATACCACCCCCTCACCCTCATAAACCAAGCGTAGCCGCTGTCGACGAGCATAGCTTGTACATTTTTTGAATCTGTGACGTCACACTTTACTATGATATGAATGATCTTTGCCATAGGCAAAATTATCTGCGCCGAGTCTAGAAGTATATATGGTCTAAGATGAATACTAACCGAGGGATACTAGATTTTAGAACTGTACAAGGGATTGCTGAAGGTATTTTCCGAGAGCAGAGTAGAGGTACTTCCCCGTGTATTCTCATTACAGGCAAATCTCATAAACTAAATCTCCAGAGGCTGAAAGCGTGCTGCAAAGTAACTAGTAGTACCAACGCGAAACTCACTAGTATTGGGTTCGGGCGAATCGCTAGGAAAGAATTCCCTAGCTGTGTTTGCGGGGTTCGTCCTGAAGGCACCGGGCGTTAGAGGCATCATGGGCTGCGTGAGTGTAGGGCTGGGCTGGTCCTTCACGCAGACCTCGCTTAGCCTTTGCGCGGTGAGGGCAGTGGGCGTGGCCGGTGGGCTCCCGTTCGCTGCTTGCTGATTGTCTTCGTCCGAGTCGCTTTTGTACACCTGACTCTGTGTACCCTCCGTATGACCCGGCGAACCCGCCTGACTGTCTACCGAGGGCGCTGGGGACAGTGTCACCGAATTCGCGGACATTAAAGAAGCCAGGTTCGCGGTGTACGGGTTCTCTGTCCATGTGGGCGTTGGCGGGTGCGAATGAGGGCTCAACGGGTACGCCGATGGCCTCGTCGGGGTCACCGGGCTGCTGGGAAGACACCTTTGAAGCTGACTAAAGTCTCTAGCTAGCATGGAGAGCACGTTGTGTAGAACGTCGCCGGCGCCAGGACACCGTTCGCCTAAGTCCGCTTTTGTTAGCAGGCACAAAGCCTTGCCGTTCATCTGGAACATGTCCATGTCGAACTGAGGCAGGTCGAACTCGCGCTCCGCCCACCGCAGGAACGTCGCTACGTCCTCTCGAGACCATAGCCGGGGATCCGATGCTGCAACGTAAGTTTTCACGATTAGTAACACATCCCCTTTTTTTAAATCAAGGGTGCCCATGATTTTGGAGTAACACTACGGGGAGAGCTGATTCTCAAAAGATTCTGTGTTTAAGAAATTCGGCATCTAGGTACTTTAAGTCCGTTCTTTTATACTTGACGCCAGATAAGAAGGTACTTGTTCTATGCATGTCGTTGCGCATCAGCTATAAACTTCATGGCGTCAGCCAAAGATCGCGTGGTCGCCGGAGTATGGAGTAGGGGATTAGCCAATGAACGAGTTCCATTAGAGTCAGATGCGCAGTAGAGTCTTAAATTCGTCGGCTAGTAAGTTCCTTCTTATCCGCCGTCAAATATATTCGTTGTATAACCTATACTATTGGCATCTAAACTAAATATTTGATGAAATACTGTCATTTATATTCATGTCAATGTTGTTGCTACACACCAATTGTAACAAGATTACTTTGTCCCTATGTTTGAGATTATCAAAATTCCACTATCATTAGTGCAAGGGTGAATAATTATTTCAGTGATGAATTGTAGGGTGAATTGATTTAGAATAACAAAGAGTGAAGAAGAATTTACCTAGACTCGCTGGCAGATGAGTTTTGAAATCTAGAAACGGACTGGGCGGCGGATGCGTTGGCGCGAAATTCATGGCAGGGCCGTATCGCCAGAGCAGTTCTGTGGGGCTGAAAGGCAGCGATATGCCTGGTGGTAACCGAGAGTCCATTCCCGTCATTCCACCCCCGGTCGAGACCGGCGGCAATTGCGGTAGTTGGATCGTTGGCAACAATTTCATAACACGACCCACTTTCTAGGTTCTTCTCTCTGAAATCAAACACCGATCGAACGATTAATTGAAATTCGTGACGCGTCGCTTGTTTTGTAATCGATGGACACTGGTAGAGTCGGTGGTCTACACTACCAATCAATTTCCTAACAAAATAGATTTCCTAATGTCAACGTTTCATGTCCTGACCAAAATACCAAGACAATATGGTAATATGTTTTGTTAGATCGCTTTCACTATGTTTTCTACGGTAAAAATAAAGTTATCTTTTTTCATTATTGTATTTTGTGTGGTGAAATTCAACTAAACTATTTTCATCGAAACTTAACTTTTTGTAAAAATTATATTTTACTATTTATATTGACATTACTTACTTATTACTAAATTAATTTTTTTCGGATTTGCGAATCAATTTTTAGTAGAAATTTCAGTATAATTTTCGTTATAAATAATGAGTTTTAATGGACAATAAACGAATTAGTTTCAACAGGATACTCTTTACAGGTGAATTTTATTAATGCGTACGAAAGTAATCTGTACCGAAGAAAAGAATTTTGAACGAACCAATAAAAAACCGATATTTCGGTGAAAAGATCTCGTATCCCGTTGGAGCACTCGAAAGAAAGCACACGTGGAAACAGTAATCGAATGGGCGTGACGCTACGTGTCGGCTTAGGAAAGAGGAAAGATTATTAGCATAAACTGCGGCGGTATAAGAATGAAAGGCAGCAGGAAGCGTGGATTTACATAACTTATTTCCGCCGATTTACAGCCTCTTTCCGTTCTTTTCGTGGCTCGTATCCTGTTTTCTCAAGAAACGAAGTATCGTTTCGAACGAGAAAACTTTTTCCACGGTGAAAAAATATCTGTCGCGGTCGCGAAAACTACGTTCACCGTTTACAATCTCGACTTGTGCGCATAATGTTACGGGCTAACTAATTTGAATCGTCGACTTCGTAGAAGGAATCCCCGACACCAAGGACAGACTCATTAATATTCCCACATCCGGATCTTGTCAAGAAAGCATAATTAACTTTTGTAAAAACGAACGTATATTAAACTGGCATTTATCCATATCGTAGATGAGAAACATTTAAAACAATTATTTAACAACACAAATTAATTAATTAGGAACAATAACTTTTTAAATTAATAAATTTCAACAATAATTTTTAGTCGTACGTCGTTACAATTTATAATATAACAGTAATCACTTTTTAAACAACTGCAATGATAACTTTTTGTAAATTGGCTTTTTATATTCATGTGTATATGTTAATGATTGTTGTTAAAATTGTTATATGCCATTGTGAAGGATTTTCAATGATTGTGCTCTACCAAAAGGTAACATAGAAATTTTCTTTTACATTACAATTTTAAATGAAACTATTGGACGACGTTATTGAGCGTGACTCCTTAGTTAACAATGAAAAATTCCTGTTGCCATTGAATATTCCATTAAAAAGTGTTTAGCCATGTACCATAGATTTTTGAAAATTCTGCAACAAACACCAGTCGATAATGTGTTAATATCATTTGTAAAGCAATAATTTAATAGAGCATCAAGAGTCACGGTAACAAAACAATGTCAACAGCATCAGTGTAGTAGATAGCATGATCTTTCGCTGGTTCAATCTATTAATAATTAATGCAATTAGCTACCGAAGCTAGTTACAACCGATAAAACAACAGAATACTTATTCGGCTATATTCTTAAAAAATGTAACAACTTCATACAACAATACCGCTTGTTCACTTACTATTTTAATTTTTAATAGAATACGGCGATCACGATTGTCAATAAAAATTCTCAACTATAATTATTCAAAACACAAAAATTATTATGGTAATTCGCAAATAGCGTTTAAAATAATAATTGATCGAACCAGTGCGTCGAAAGCATAAAAATATTGTTATAATTATTATTAACGGAGATTTCCAATTTCAAGCGTGACCAACGTTATTCACTTTGTATATCAATAAGTATGGATCGATCGTAATTATCAATCGAATTAAGGAAAAATAGTAATCGTTCAAATTGGCAATCTTATCAAATTGAAAGAATAACATTTTGTTAAGAGTTTGCGTAAACCCTGAATTTTTAATCAGAAAACAGTTAATCAATTTTTCAGGATCAGTTGAGTGTCGATCAAAATCGAAAATGGCGAACATCGCACACCTCCACTTGCCAATTAATTGAGCAATCGCTCAGCTAATTTCTCAGATCCTGGAGTTTTCCTAATCACTTAGGCACATCAACTGCTCGTTGATTAAGCAGATAATTAAACTGTTACAGTGTAGAGAATACTATCAAAGAGGAAGAAAGAGAGGGTCCTATGTTGTAGCGAAAAGGGGGGGGGGGAGATAGAGAGAGAGACACACACACGCACACACGCACACACACATACACGATACGTTCGAGAAGAGGTAAAGGGCAGAGATGCTGGCATGCGAAGGTCGATGTGCCGTTGTCTCGCACCAGGAAATCCTCATTCGAGAAGCTCGCCACATGTATTTACCAACTCTAAGGAACGGAGAGAGGATAAGAGAGGGAAAGGGAAGGGCCATGAGTGGAGAAAAGAAAGAGATGGGACACCCAAGACACGTCGAGATCCATCCGCCTTCCGATATCCTTTAAAAATCACTCTTGCTGTCCTCAGCCATTCAACATTTTGTTAAATAATCGCTTTTCGCTAGCCATTTTACAGATCCTAGTCATCTCTAGTTCTAAGTAAGTCATCTTCATTTATTTGCCAGCTTCTAATAACTCGAGGAGTTATTTTTTATTATTATTTATTATAGACGGACGGAAGCCCTTTTACATAAGTGTTTACAATAAAAAAAACGGATAGACTTAAAAATTTTTTTTGTAATATTGTATTGTCATCCAGTTCTAAGCTATGTTTCTAATTTCAAGTCTCTAGCTTATCGGGAAGTTAGTTTAAAATCAATTTCAAAATTTTTCACCGAAGAGACAGACAAAAAACCGAGCTAATAAAAACGTGGTAAAAACAGAGAAAGATACCAGATTACTTGTCTAATAACGAAGAAGGGACATGCACAAAAGGAAAAAAATATAATAATGGTACATTAAATAGTTTTGTTCGACTTCTAAGGGTAAAAAAATTCCCTAACAGCAGAGGTCCTAGTATTTTTTAAGTTCAATAAGCGCTTTGAAGATATTTTTTTGTTTCATTATTTTAGCCATTTTTTTGGAAGTCAACATTTTTATAAAATGTAAACAAAGTCGCTAGATATACCGAGTTGATTGGAAATTTACAAAATATTTAGGCATTGTAAAAAATTCATCTGGAAATTAATTAGAAGGATATTCAGTGATTTTGTATATTTTAGAAGAATGATCGAGCGTATCGTAACTTGAATAGAAAAGTGTTCAATGAGTCCGAGAATTATCTAGTAATTTTGAGAGATCTTTAAAAAATGATGGAAAACAATTTTTTCATATTCGAATACGCGCAAGAAAAGTTCGTACGAAATCCAAAAGACGAAACGAACCACGCGATCGATCGATCATTCGGGACAGACGTTTCCGGCTCGGAGGTCGCAATGAGCCAACGAAAGGAGGAAACCATGCCGGAAGTTGTTCTCGACGCAAGAAACCGCTCGAACGATCTTCCTGTGAGCAAAAATCACCTTTCCGATGGATCACCTTTTCGCAATTATCGCTGAACAATTTTAAATTCTCGCTCGAGGTTGGGTCCAGCTTTGTTGCTACTGTTGTAAACCACTTTGAGTTAAATATAACTTAATGCAATCTACCGGGTGTCCCTCACATTTCCAACAAATATTTTCTAGCAAAATATTATTACACACCACGTAAATCTGTACGTTTCTTTATTCGTTTCAATCTCCTTTATTCATTTGTTGAATACGAATCAGTACAATTCTTTATTTATTCGAATTTACCAATTCTTCCGATCGAGGATTGTCCAAATTTGATTCTACAAGTTTCCACTATGAAATGTTAATTAATTTTAAGGAAATTTTAATTGATCCCGAAATTTTTGTCGATACGAGAGTCAATCAGTAATGTACAACAAAAGTAATAGCAGGACGAATATTGAAAAACTGAAGAATCGAGAGCAATCGTGAAAATTAGTATAGAAAATTGCATAACAAGCAAAACATAAAATTGACATGACGAAACTTCGACTAGAGTATTTCGAAATATAATCATGATGACTATTGTATTTGGACAATTCTGGAAAATTCATATTTACTTTTTCGTGAATTATATGTATTCGAATTGAAAATAATCTAGTGAGTGTTTCGTGGCACTCTAATGTGAATATTATGTCATAACAGAGTAGAGGAGTTAGTTATTAAATGAAGAGGAAAAGGAACGATTCTCGTGACATGTGAACTTGTAATCACGGAACGAAAAGAGTAAAAATAGCTGGTGAAATAATAAGGACTTCCGGTTGAGCGGAGAGTCACGAGAACTGAGAGATCGATCGTCCTATATCAGGTTGTCTTATAATCCGTGAATCGGATTAATAATAGAGGGGAGGGAACGGGAACGGGAACGGAAACGGGTTTCGTCGAATGGTAATCTCCGTTCCATCTCGGCCAGTCGCGTTTAGCATTAATTAAGACGGGTTCACCGTCAAAAGTGTAAAAGCGTTCGTCGAGTGCGCTTTCGTTCTGGCCGGAGCAGCAGAAGGCGGAAGATCCTTGACGAGGACTTAAGATTTATCACGCGGAGAGGAGTCAATTCTCTTTTCTTCCGGGTGCTCGACCGTTTCCTCTCTCCTTCTCTCTCCCCCTCTCACATCTGTTTTTATCTCTCCTCGCGGTTTCGAATTTCTGTTCACGTTCTGAAGCAATCCGCTATTGATTCATCGATAACGAAGAGATATCGACGATAACAGGTTTGTCTAGCGCCATTGCGACATGCGGCTATTACCTGCTACTGCCAACGACGCGGCACTTTTACACTAGATTCATTTATCGGGGAAGTACGGACCGCTCATTTTCTCACTAGATTCCCCAAAATTATTGTTCGGTTAATATACAAGGTGTCCCAGGTTTTAATGTCCAAACTTTGTCTGTATATTCTCACTAGAATTCCCAAATCCCCATTGGTCGGTTAATATACAGGCTGTCCCAGGTTTTAATGTCCAAACTTTGTCTGTATATGCTCACTAGACTCTCAAAAATCATTGGTCGGTTAATATACAGGCTTTGTCAGTATATTCTATGGTACTAAATAAGGAAAAATAATGTTAAGTAAACATAGGTCTCATAAAGCTTTCTTGAAAAGTTATAACAAAAATATGGAATACAGAATAAAAAGGAGAATCGAACAGTTCGAAATTGGATCTTTCATATCTGTCGATCGTCTATTCTCAAGAATGGTAGTCATTTTGAAACGGAGTTTTAATTAACTCGGCAAGTGACGATATCGCAAGTAGTAAATACATTGATTTATTTGAGCAGTAATCATGCTCGCAGTAACAACATGTCGTTACTATATATTCCTAATATTACTTTTATACCGTATTTTTTTATATAAACTTTTTAATAAAGCTGTGTGTGACCTATTTTTACAGAACATTTTTCATTTAGTGCCATAGAATATACTGACAAAGTTTGAACATTAAACCCTGTGACACCCTGTGTAATAGTAAAATCATCTTTGTGTACTTGTTAGTAGCAGAAACTCAAATACTTTTTAGAGATCGACTTTTGTTCCAGAGGTTTTTCCAGAGAAAAATTCTTTATTGAATATTGATTCTAGGAATTTTTCAAGCTAAAATTAGTTTTTCAATTCTACAGTTTTGTTTTTATTAATTGATTTGAATTTTTGGAAAATATTTCTTTGTTTTCATATAATAGAATGCTTGTAAAACGAACAGTATCGATTGAAAACATTTTCGACTACACTGCGCATGTCGGCGATTTTTGTTTACGAGATGCTCGCGCCACTGGGTTATCAATTGATGCCACGAAACCGTCGCGCCGTCGCTCTTTTCTTCTACACTGCCACAAACTATTACTTAATACGCTTAAATAACAAACGTCACGATATATTCAATGTTCCTTGTTTCATTCAATTATAGAATCCAATCATTTTTCGTATACTAATAGAAACGAGTATAATCGAGTAATAATTCGACGTATAATTGAAACAATTACAAGAAAATTTCATGAAAATATATCCAGCATTGATGCATATTAGTATAGAGTACGAAAAACATTATTTTCTCACAAATGTTTCTTAATATCTTCAATATTAATCATACTAGTATATTTAAAAACAAAAAGAAAACTGATATCTTTTATATAATATTTGAAAAAATTCCTGATTATAATTACACATTAGTATATTTTAAAAGACACTCTAATATTTTCTTCACTTTACATTTTCTGTCCAGTATTTATGTACGACATGTTTCCATTTCAATGAAACTTTTCAAGAAGATTACTTGTCGCGATTCAAATACTCGAGGAAGGAATAAGAACAAGAAAAAAGTTCCAAGTCGCACGTGTTCGAATTTCGCAGTCTACCGTCTATAGGACAGGCTGCGAAAAAATTACATAATAACGGTTGCGTATCTGCGGGGTCGTGCACAGTCGAAGACTTTCTCCGATCTCGGTGCACTGTGTTTGCCTCCGCCATAATTCACGTTACGCTTGAACTGCGTAACGATCCATCGCGCATGCGCGCTGCACGATTACCCTGGATTTTCGCGATATACCGCGACCGCTTTTTTAACCCCTCGCCGAAGGCAAATTTCTTTGCGTTTCTACGCTTCTACCATTCGTGCATCAACACCACAAAATCATTCAATTACATGTCACAACATTTTTCGATATCTACAACAGTAATAAATATTCGGTTTTGTCGATCGTACAAATTAATAGAAATTAGTTTATGGTATCGGCGCACAAATATTGTTCGATCAAAAAATTAAAAGCAAAGCAATTTTGCAATTTATACAATTTTTCTCAACGTTTCGATCCGATTCTGGATTCTTCTCAAGAGAATTGTTGCGATTTCTATGTGTAAGTTATCAACGTCTTTGCGCGTCAAAAACTGGACTGCCAGTCTAGGTTTCAATATCATGGAATACAGTGACATGCAAAAACGTTGATAATTTACACATAGCAAACGCAACAATTCTCTTGAAAAGAATCCAGAATCGGATCGAAACGTTGAGAAAAATTGTATAAATTGCAAAATTGCTTTGTTGATTCTTTTTGATCGAACCTGTGTGCCGATATCATAAACTAATTTCTACAACAGTAATAGAAGCGACTTTTTCATGTGTTTGATACGAATCTGTAAATTTTGTTTCGATTTTCCATGTTCCTTTTTCGTTACGTTACATAACGTATTTGGATTTGTAACAGTTTATCTGCCTTTTATACAGGGTGTCCCAAAATTCGTGTACTTCCCGGAAATGGGAGGTTCCTTGGGTCATTTGAAGCGACATTTTCCTTTACAAAAATGACGCCAGCGGCTTTGTTTAGGAGTTATTAACAAAAAACACAGACCATTCAGAGCGCGGCTAGAGCAAACGGAGTCCGACTCAGCGACAGGTCCCGCTTAGCGTGGCGGCGCCATTGGCCGAGCCAGAATCAATCCGCTGTAGCCGCGCTCTGATTGGTCCATGTTTTTTGTTAGAAAAAATAAATCTGTTAAAGCAATAATTACAGAGGAAATGTAAATTTTTGATTTCATTCCAGAGCTTTACAGTCGATGCGGAAAATAGAATTTTAATTAAGATATACAATTTCGAAAATGAAATATTTCTATTTTAACAATGGAAACCACAAAATAAAATATTTCTATTTTAATAATGTGAAACACAAAATAGAATATGTATTGTGTCTTTTGTGCCTATTCAGGTTCGTTGATAAACATACAGTGTACCTTATCACCAGGAAACTGTGTCTACTTATAAATCTATTGAATGCGAACCATTATTTTCAGCAATAATATTTCAAATGGAAATTGAAAATAAACACAAATTCGAAATATTTTCAATATTCTTCAAATAAAATACTATTTTCAAAAATTACTGCCACAAATAAATTATTTCATTTTCAAGCAATTACTGCATCAGATAAAATATTTTATTTTCAAAATTCTACACATACTTTAAAATATATAGGATTATTTATTATTCACTATTTAAAATAATATTTTCCCCAACTCTCTGGTACCAATTGCTGTCCAATTTCGTCGAAATTGAAGAGCGTTTTGATGTTTTGACCACGATTTCGCCGTTTGTAAACACTGTGCAGCGCGCACTAATTATTGCAGTGAATATTGTACGACAGGGTGGGTGGTTGAAGAAATGGAGAAAAACAGAAATGAAAAAATGGGAAATGACGAGTGACCGGAGGTGCGTCAGAAGGGAAAAGGAAAAGTCAAGTTTCCGCGACCTTGAGTTGGTCGGTGAACCCGATGCTCACGCGTCCGCTTACGTCACGCTCTCGCCAACACAAGGAAGTGCTTTCTCGTTCTCCTTTACGAAAGAGAGAAGAAAAGAAAGAGAGAGAGAGAGAGAGAGAGAGGGGGGCTGAGACGAAGCGCACGAAGCAAATCAACGTCCATTTGCTGGGACCCTTCGGGAGTTGTCGCCGTCGCAGCTGTAGATAGCACCTAGAAGTCCGACGCCTCTGTGTTATCGCAATTAAGAGTAATCGCTTTGACTTTTCTAGAATTCTGCGACTAAATCAGCTGATACACAGTCAGGTGGTCACGATAGTGAAAGATCATAAGAGCTTTCTTTGCGAAGTATTAGCTGAGGTGGGTATTATTTGGCGAAACAAATATTTCAAATACTATTCAATATTTTCAAATCTATATTTTTTGCTTAAAGAAAATAGTATTTTAAATAAGATATACAATTTCTAAAGTCAAATATTTCTGTTTTAACAATCGGAACCATAAAATAAAATATTCCTATTTTAACAATGGGAAGCAAAAAATGAAATATTTCTATTTTAATAATCTGACCACACAAAATAAAAAATATTGTATTTTATGGATGTTTCTCGTGGGAGCAATTCAGGCGAAGTGTATTTGTCCTTTTGATGCTCCTTTTAAAATTTGCGACGGAGAAACACGATAATATTTGTTTACTGAATATTAATGTTTTAACAGTCGACGTAAAAACGTTCGTGACCGGCGCTATATACATATAGACAAAGAGTGAAATAATATTCATAACTAAACGGATGTGGCGCGATTAACATAAATTTTAATATTGTGGAAGGTTAAAAACGAATAGTAAATATATAATATCGAAGTCTAATTTTACAACTTTTTCATGCTATAGTCGCGAATAAATTCAGTATAAAAGATTTCATTTCCGTGAACGGTTAACAAAAGGAAAAGCGAGGCGAAAAATTGCTGAAGAAACCTCGGAAAAATTACGTATACGGCGTCTATCGCCTCGTATACGACGAGAGGGTCAGTGACACGTCGTCCGAACAGAGGTTTATCAGTTAGCTAACACACGTGGTCACTATACTCCGCCCTCTTCCATACTCTCGATCGCTCCACGACTACGCGCACATGCTCGCTACTTTCGGACAATTGAAAAATCGATTCTATTATTCCAATTTTCAAATTAATCGAATGTAAAAGAGATTCTATGAACTTCTACAGTTTCGTGGGAAAAATATCAACAAGCTGGAAAGGTGTGAAATTTCATTTTCTATGCCACTAGGTTTTTAATCGACTAGAATCTTATTGAACTTTTAAAAGTTAAAAACAATATATATATATATATATATATATATATATATGTGTGTGTGTGTGTGTGTGTGTGTACGGTAATTATTAAATAAAACTAAAATATCATTGCCACTTATATTCCACAAATTTTAAGAACGTGGAATTAAATAAAATGCTGTTTCTAATGGGAACAGCCTTTGTAGATCAGAAACAAATGAAAATTGTACAAGATTCTATCGGTTTTTATATTCCAGCTTTTTCGAAATATTTTCAGAAGTCACAAATGCATAAAGATCCGAAGTCTAATTATTACGTAGAAGTTCGAATTAACTACATATGCGAGGGAGAAAATAATATAATATGCTGCCAACAGCAAAAGGACAAATATTTCAATAGACTCGTATTGTTTTCTGACCATTAAAAATATTGTGCCGTTATTGATCCTACACATCGAAACTTTATATGTTCCTTAGAAAAGTACTGATCATTTTTCAAAACCCATTCTTTATGATAACAAACACGTAGAAACAAGATTATTGAGCAAGACACAATTAACTTCGAATACATACACATGATTCAATTCTACAATTTCAAATGTTCCCGCAACGTTATATAGATGGCAACACTAGTTTTAACATTCAACATGGCCGTTCAACCATCCCTCTCCGCTCGTGTCAGGACTCTTCTCACCCATAAATCAACTTTACGCTCTGTGGAAAGGAGTTAAATGCAATCACTCGTCTATTTCGTTCTAACGGAAATGTTATAAATAAAATTTTTCAAGCACAGGTTCGATCAAAAAATTACAAGCAAAGCAATTTTGCAATTTATAAAATTTTCCTCAACGTTTCGATCCGATCTTGGTGAATAAATAAATAATTCTACAGTTTCTCGATCTGCCAGTGAAAAATTCCTGTTAATCGAAGACATCGATCGGACACGATCTTCCCTAGAGGGAAAATAAAGCAGAAATAGGGGTAACGGCAAGCGTTCACTGTCTCGCAGACATCTCGGTATAAAGAAACACCTTTGGAGAGCAAAGTGCATCTTCATAGGATGGTTTTCAAGTTTACTGGGCCACTTGAAAGAAGCCTTTTCTCCCGAGCTGAGGGTGTAGTAAGAGGGGAGGGTAGGGGAGGGGAGGGGGGAAAGGCGAGACAAGAAACGAGAGAGGAACGAAGGGAGACGGAAGAGAGGCTGGTTCCCATGAGGAGGAGCCGCTGCCGAGTGACGAGGGTGAAGCAGCCTTTTTATCGACTTCCGGTCGGCGTTAGTTGCACGCACGTGAATTCGAGGTCCCGATGCTCTCTTTGTGCCTCCGCAGAGATTCTCATCCCCCTTCCCCTCGGCCATCCCTCTAGATCGTCTACTTTTTCGTTTCAAAGCTGGATTACAAACGGGTTTATAGTTTTGCGATCAAGTCACAATTTCGTCCCCCTGCTCTTAAAATTTTTCGAAGCAAATGTGTACCGAACTCGTCCGAAAAACCGTATGCAGTTCCACGGTTAGAAAATTGTGAAGTTGACTCGTATCTCTTATTGGCTGCATTTTTTCAAGAAAATGTTTAATCGTTTCTTCGTCTACAATATTTGTGGACACGGACGAAAAATGTGTAAAGGCGTACACTGTCATAATAAAGAAGTCAATATATAACAAGACACTTTTGAAAAAAAACTGTCTAATTGCATATTGAATCTAACACGTATAAACTAATTTTTAAGGATGCCCTCTTTCAATTAGGTAAAAAAAATGTACACCGAGTACCACAATAAACGGATATCCAGTCAGGCAGGCTAACAATATCGTGAAACCTATAATATTTCAGACATTATTTTCACAGCCGTGAAAATTTTAATTGACACCGCCGACTCCAAAATTAGTGGCATTGGTTCCGAAATACGGATCGGAGACGCGCGCGGATTATTTTCGTAATGAGCAAATAAAGCTTCCCGCGCTGTTTCTGCCTCTTTCTCTCTCCCTCTCACCGTTCTCCTCGGTTTTAGCGGCTCGATATTGCGGTAATAACGATCGGCACTAGCCGCTGGTATTATTGCGGTACTTCCTCCATCCTTATTTATAAACACAGACTTGCCAGCCGCTCGATAACCTGCCAAACTCTCTGTTCTCTCTCTCTCTCTCTCTCTCTCTCTCTCTCTCTCTCGGCGACATCGTGATCGAGATGTCAAAAGCGTCGGAATCATCGACGTTCTCGATTTAATTGATGAACAAAATATTTCGCCGCCGTTTTCTCGGTGAATTCGATTTTCCAACGATTTTTTCAGGAGATACTGTTGCGATCAGTTTCCCCTGGAAACAGGGGCTCAAATCAATGACCCAGTTTTCGTGTAGTAAAATACGTTCTGCAAATGAATTTTTCCGATTTTTTTTTCAGCACAGTTTTGAAACAAGTTTACGCCCGTAAACAGGTATTCGATAAGTTACTCGTTTATAATGTGCTTCCGGTTTTTCTTTTTAAAGTCGATTTTGCAACGAAAAATTATGAAATAATTCACTGTCGTGTGTGCTATTAGGTAGAATGTTCGTGAATTTTTTCGGAATTTTTTGTTGAGCAGAATTGAAGAAATAGAGCATAATTCATTAAACCGTGCTCACGGTATAACTGTCATTGTAGTTTTCTTGCAACTCCTATTTCTAACTTGAGTTTCAGGGCCCCAAAATTTTTACCGCTTGTGGTCTCCACCGGTTATCGCCCACAAAAGTTTACGAGGCGTAATTTTCATTATTAGGGAAGCATACAATATATTTTCATAGCTACGTGCTGCCGAATAATGTAAATTACATCTCGTAAACGATAAAAATAGGACTTTCGAATTATCTAGATCGATCATTTATCTATCGTTCTTGACTACTGAAAACACCCATCCCCATTTTTATTGTCGAGAAATCCTGGAAACGTGTCTACTTCTCGAAATTGTAATCGTCTCCCTAAAATTCTGCAGCAGTTTCACTAGCTACGTTCCACATCCACAGGCTACGTGTGATATATTATAATACATTCACAGTTTTTTTTATCAGACTCCACGACACTTGTATTTTACATTCTTTTATAACGCATTTAAAAAATCAATGTATTATTCATCGAGACAGTCGATAGTTATTGTAATTTTACATACTCGGAACGTTCGACTGGGAGATAAGACAGACAAAAAAAAAAGAGGACGATCATTTTCATTCTTACTGATGTTGAGAATATTAATTAACATCGATAAATACAAGTAATTGTACGAATGATTTCCAACGAGATGATGCAATTTACTTCCTCGGTACTGTTATTCTTATTCATTCGAAAAACAAAACAATACGATAAAGAAAGATTTACGACTCTATGGTGTGCACATATCTTTTTAGTGGCAATAACACAGCAGAATATTCATCGTGTTAGTTGATAACAGTATAGATATTTCGAATTTTCAGATTACCTTTAGATGGCCTTCAGACTACTTTATCATGACTAAAATATACTAATCTTTGGTGCAGAGGGATATGTATCAGCTAGCTTTTTCCCTTACAATTTAACACGAAATACAAAATATATAGAACTAACGTTTTCTTCATAATTATCAATCGTTCAGATAATCGAGATCACACACCCCCTCCGCCTTAAACTCCGACTATGCACGTTGATGCACTTGCACTTGCCAGCTCGCGTAATTTCCCTCGGAATCGCCTACGCTCAAACGATCTCGAGAAAAGTTACTCGTTCTCGTCGCAAAAATGGAGGCGTAGTAAAAGGGCGTGCAGGACAAAGGACGATTCCGCAGGATGGAGGGAGCAAGATGGACCGGTTGGAACGTCGTTGGAAGGTATTTTAAACGCGACTTCCTCCTCGGGTTTTCCTCGAAAGAGGGGAACCGGATGCCATCTATCGCGAGCGTCTGCTTCCTTTTGCTCCCTCTCGGAATTAACCGGTCGAACGGGAAAGGGAAGGACCATCTATCCATGAGACGGCTTACCGGGAACCGGAGGAAAGGGAAAAGGAAGCCCGAGAGACGGGAGAAAGATAGGGAGAAAGAGAAAGAGTGAGGGGGGTGGAGGAAAGAGAGAAGAAGATCGAATCGAGGCGTTTCTCTCGAAAGAATAAAGAAAGACGACTGAAAAAGAGAGGAGTCCAAGGTCCGCGCTTCCGGTTTCGATTCGGACCGGTTCCTGAACGCGAGGGAGGGTGGGGGTGCGCCGGAGAAGCCAACATTTTATTTTTAAAATTTTTACTGGACACGTCGCGACATTCACCAACTAATCGAGCGTTTGTTATACATTTTAGTGAATATGTCTAGCAGCAATTTTTGGTAATAATTCTCCAATAAACATTTCCAGTGAACGGTAAACATAGTTGCTCAAGGAATATTTATTCTAGATTAGTTCTACTAATACATAGTCTTTTAACATTTAAATAATTCTGACTTTTTTTTTGTCTTTTTTAGCAAATATTTTGCTAACAGTTTTCAAGGGAATTTTAGCGAAAGTTGCTAGAAATTTAATTGAAAATCGAGTATACATTTTGTAACGTTTTAGAAAATTTTCAACTGAATATTACTATTTCTAGTAAACGTTTCAAGCAACAATTGTAAGACTGAGATTTGGAAGTTGTTCTGCTTGAAAGGTGTTGTGCAAAATGTTGACGTAGCAAACACAGTGATAAGCTTTGTGATTTTCTTGGAAACGTATGAAACTTTGTGGCTGTTTGAGCACGATTAAAAGGAATAATGTTTGGAATGCAGCTTTTATTGTGCTTCACGTAATTGTGTGCATAAATGTAACAATTTGATGGCTAGTCATTTTTAAAATGAGACTTTTTATGTAATATTTACATACATTTTCGTGGAGTATTTAACATTGTAATTCTGCTTTATGGTTCAAATTATTAATACCTCGTATCTCGCGTTTCATGTGTAATTGTTAGCAATTTTTATAATAATATTCTTGCGAGAACTATCGAAAAGTATCATTTAATATGGATGCAAAAAATAAATTTTGATTTAGTCTATCTGTAGATCTCGTTTCGTTTGAATACGTCATTTACTATTTTCTTTACTATTTCCATGGAATGGAAATGGTTATTGCTTTCTTTAAAAATGTAATACTTTAAATTAAGTCGATTAAACAGACAGTGATAAATTTTTCATTCCAGAATTACAAATTCCTGACAAGAGAATCATTTACACATTTTATTATTCTCCTCGTGTTCTAGAAACCTATCGAGTGGAAATTTCTTTCTTTCCGTTTACCGTTTACGGTTACTGTACTTTTCAAATACATATTAATACTTCAATAGTTCTGTACAAATACTTGACGTAATTTTCGGTATAGGCTTTCAGTAAACACTCTTCTGGATTATTAGTTCTATTTAGTTCCATTTAATAGATTCCGAGGAAATCTTATGAATAATCTAGTAGAATCAGAGGTGGACAAAATAGTATTTTAAATAATCATATTTATTTTAAAGTATGTGTAGAATTTTGAAAATAAAATATTTTATTTGATGCAGTAATTGTTTGAAAATGAAATAATTTATTTGAGGCAGTAATTTTTGAAAATAGTATTTTATTTGAAGAATATTGAAAATATTTCGAATTTGTCTTTATTTTCAATTTCCATTTGAAATATTATTGCTGAAAATAATGGTTCGCTTTCAATAGATTTACAGGTAGATATAGTTTCCTGCTGATAAGTTACACTGTATGTTTATCGACAAACCTCAGTAGGCAGAAAAAATACAATATTTGATTTTATGGTTCCGATTGTTAAAATAGAAATATTTTATTTTGTGGTTTCGATTATGAAAATAGAAGTATTTTATTTTCGAGATTGTATATCTTATTTAAAATACTATTTTCTTTAAGCAAGATAAAGTCGGAAATATTAAATAAGTATTTGAAATATTTGTTTCGCCGAATAATGCCCACATCTGAAGAGAATATCGGGAGGAACAGCGAAGGAGTATATTCGTGGCCGATGAAATTCGCAGGTGGTTCGACGTCGACACCTCGTCTACGATCTTAACGATCGATCGCGTTTTCCCCGGAGGGCTCCGAACAGAATTTTCCACCCCCTCGGCATTCTGAGAGCGTAGTGCTTCCTCCCTCGCTTCCGGGTTCCCGTCTCTTCCGGCCGGAATTATGTTTCGAAAGGCTTTCTTCTCCCTCCTGCCCTCCCCACCTCACCACTCCCACTTCCCGTTCCTTCTACTTCGTTCCAGCTCTTATCAGTCTCCCACCCACTGCAACTGCGATAGAAAATCGAGGGAGACGGAGGGGGGGGGGGAGAAAAACCTAAAACTTTTTCTCGCTTGAAAAGTAATGCGATTAACTCTTGCAAATTAACCCGTTTTGTAGCCCCCTTTTTTGTTTTTCTTGCCTTTTCCCTCCAGTTTGTTACGATTTTGTGTTTAAGCACCGGGAGTGTCTAGTAATTAACAGACATACAAATTTAATTGTGCGCGAAATCGTGTTCAGCGACAAGATTGCGTCCGAGGGTTTTTGCAACTTCTCTAGATTTGTTCGGAAACTGAATTTTTCTGTTTTAACGCAGTTGTCGATGCTGCGGTGTAGTAAATTCGTTCTGTATTTTTCCCTAACGTTTTGTTACGAATAAAATCGAATTTTTATCTAAACACTTCTTGAGAAAAATTTAACAAAAAGTTGCATATGTATATTAGAAGTTCGCATAATCTGAAAAAATATTTCAACGCTGTACTGGCTGTATGCAAATGTCACAAGATATTTTAAGTGAACAAAAATTGAACAACAACTTTTCAGAACCTTCGTACTAAAATTTTTTTACTAGAAATTAACATGCACTATATGTTGATGTACGAAGTAAAAATTGCTACTGCAATTAAAAATAGAAGAATATTCGCTATTGCAAAGATTCATTTAAAATACCCCCAGCACACTATAAGTATCGCGGCAGGGTCAAAACTTTTTTAGACAATTTTACAACTAGAAAATTTTTACTGAAATTGACGTTTCGCACCCTTTTTCAGAATGCTTCCCAAATGTTGCCTTTAACCCTTGCAAGGTAAAGTCTTATAATACGTAAATAATACGGTGGGAAGTATCTTAGACCCCGATCAAATGAATTGTCATAAAAATATTTAAATTTCGGATAAAGAATAACACACATGAGAAAAACTAAACAAACAAATAAAATTTAATTCATACATATAGAAATTCGTTTAAAAATATGAAGCTGGGATCTCCGAGATCCCACATTACACCTTGCGAAGGTTAAAACTGATCACAGAGACAAAACACACTTTAGCAATTACCAAAGTTCGAACACGGTTGGAAGCATTATTTTTCGAGACAGGCGATGCGAGCGAGTTGGAATAACATATTTTACGAGTTGATGGCGAACAATTCCGTTTTTCTCCGCGGCGTGGAAACAAAACGGAAGAAAAAATGAGAGAGGCGAAGAGAGAGAGAGAGAGAGAGAGGGAGGGAGAGAGAGAGAGAGAAACGGTAACACGGCCGCGCTAAGAAGGAAGGAATTATGTATGATTTTGTTCGGGCTCACGTGTTATGTAAATGATAACGTGCAACTTCCTGAATAACGATCAAGGAGCGTAAGCAACAGTCGGTCCGCTTAGCCGACGCGCGCGCGCCCGTCCCCGTGCATAGTTGTGTCCATGTGTCGAGTGCGTGCGCACACGTGTGCGTCGAGTGCGTGCACACACGTGTCCGCGCCTACGCACCTACGCGCGTAGAAAGAGTCTGTGGGAGAGTGGGGGACCATACAAATTCCTCGTACAGTTAGAAATTGAGCGATACAGGGCCAAAAGGTTAATTTTTTTTCGAGGCACCCACACATCCGTAAATTTGTTACGCTGACCCTACCAACCCTACCAAAAATTAGCTAAATACGATATCCGTATCAATGTTATCTTTATAGAACAACTTTTACGACACAAAATCAATAAAAATTCCTAATCGCGCTTCCTCTTTAGTCTTATAATATTATAATGTTTTACAGAGAAGGTTTCAAATTATTATGATCGGTTTATAAGAAATGTATTGAAGCTCTCGGCGCATTGGTTCGATCAATTTTTACTTAGAAACAATTCTGCAATTTATTAAATTCAAATTTCGACGTTTCGATCGGTGTATCTTTTATAAACAAATATACGATCAATAGAAAAGAACATTTATTATGATCGGTGTTGTGCACAATTAAATAAATTTTTCTCTAACCCCTGCATTAGCTTATTCTTATCTACGATTATTAGAATCTTTTTGTCCTCAACGATCTCCTAACAGTAAGAATTAGGTTTAAGTAGCTGTAAGACAGTAGTTGTAAGAATATACAATAAGCGATTGGTTAAGAAATTTAGTCATAAGGTTTAGAATACGGGAGGACGAAGGCAAGTGTAAAGGAGGGAGAAGGTAAAGAATTGGTAACCTTGAGGGGAACAAATAAAAAGTATATATATATAAAGTATATATATATGATTTTGTCAAAAAATAGTAATAATATATTATATGTATAGACGCTGGACGGAACAGTGCGAAAATAAGAACTTTTTATATAGTACACTATCTTAAAAAAAGTCTGGAAGTTGACGCACGTGTGCACTATTTTTTGACAAAATTATGATAGTATTGATCTGAAATCTATGTATAACATTGTCGCATCAATATCCATAATTATTTTCCAACATCCTACACAGATTTTATGGTGTAAAAGATCAAAGGGTTTGTTTTTATTTAAACTACACCGCGCAATTACGGAAATAGTTAATTGGCTATTAATAGTGATGAGAGATTTATTAGTCTTTGATAATGAATTGCGCCGTATATAGATTTACAAAGCTATGATTTTTAGATTTTCTAGAAAATGAAGAATATCATGTTTTTAGTGTATAGATTCATGAATAATGGGAACTATACATTATTTTGGAATAAAAATTTGTCAATACATTGACAATGTTGCAATACTCTGACACAAGGAAACCTGCCACGTCTATTTCGTCGGTAAAACAGCAGAAATGATTACATTGAAAAATTTCTTGGAAAGACTGGTTTTCCTCAATAATTATCCAGGAACGTATGCGTCAAATTTTCCTGTAACTTTAATCCTATAAGAACGCGTTCTATTTCTACCGCGACAACTATAATTTTTACACGAATTTTTTAAAAGAAAAAACATAGATTGAAACTATTCCAGAATTAATACAATATTTTTCATTATTCCCAGCTTTCGGTAGTTCGAAGGGAAATTGTTATTTTAAATTTGAAATAGTAATAATCGTTTCATACAAATTTTAAAAAAACAACACAAAAAATGGTGCACAGCCACTTATTATTATAGCACAGCCTTACATATTTGAAAACAATTTAAATTTAGTGGCAAATATTGTTTCGAGAAATTAATTGATTATGCAAAATTATTATTATAAAAGAAAGTCATAACGGATATTACATTAGAAGAAAGGGAGTAGCAAGAAAAAAAAGAAGAATAAGATACGAACATAGTGGGCAAGTTTATTTACTATGCGCTTTCGTTTGAATTATGCGGCTAGTCAAGACAACAATTTCTTACGATTTCAACCAATTTTTATGAACCTCTTCGATTCGATCAAATTAAATGTATTCACGCAAACTAATTCTTACTTCTGTATGTATAAAACGTACGTGCTCGAAGCAAGAACAAAATGTATGTAAAACGCGCGATTCCATAGTACCATTACGATGTAAACAAATATAAAGTGTCAGAATTTTGTGGAAGGCCGTTTACAAGGTCGAATAGGAAAAAATAATAAGAGACTAGGGTGAAAGTCGCTACATTCAGTTATGATTATGCGATTTGGCTTAGAAAATCTTTGCTCAAATGTTTTTCTTGATAGAAATTAAACAAATCATAAGACTAGACACGTGCCACGAGACAAATCTTCAAATGAGAGTAAACAAATAGAAATTCTGTAATTGCAAGCAAAAGAAGAAAATTTGGTTTGTTTAAACAACCTTTAGTGAACAGAAAAGCGGCGAAAAAATACTTTTTGGTAGTGCCTGATGGTTGGACGTACATACGTGAGAACGTTAAATGAAAGATACCAAAAATTTGCAAAAACAAGTCTGCCAAATTAAATGACCAAGGTGTATCGACACGAAGCACGTCCAAAAATTAATTTATATTTCAAAGATTTGACAATTTTGATTCAATTATACAAGTCCCGGTGTAGTTTCGATACTTCTCTTATAATTTTGGTACACAATTGTATCATTTTCTGTCCAAATGAAAAATTCGGTCTTGAATAAAATGTCTTAACTTATAATTAACACATATTAATTACAATATTGAGTCCCATGCCAGCAATTATCCGGGTGTTTTATAATTTAGTTTGTTAGTGCGAACTTGCTTCGTGTTTTCTTAGTAAATACAGTCTTACGTGTTATTACCACTTCCGGAAAACGAAGGAAGCATATAAAGTAGCAAAGCTGGGGGAACAACAAGGATAACATTGCCGAGCGTGGTAAACAGATGACCAGTTCACAGCAATTCCGAGTGGAAGATAAAAAAGAACGCGATTAGGAAAACAAAACGAAATACAATTTTCTAAGTACAATTAGTTTTTCAGTTCATTTATCGATTCATGGTTTATGAGAAACTAAAAAAAATAAAAACAATAGGAAGAAAATAGTTGCGAGTTTATTGCTTTATAATTAACGGTAAACTCGGATAGACTATCGATTCAAAGTAACACGTGTAACGTCTTCTAAAAGTAGGAAATAGAAACACGATCAACTTGTACGTGAAGATAATCTTAATGGTAGATAACGGATCTGCTAATTAATAATTGATGGCAATCTCAGTCAAGTTATAAATTCAACGCGATTCCGCGAGACTAAAGATTACAACACGCGTACGCGTATCATTTCATAAAAAAAGTAAATTTTAAATTGAAATAATTGTACTACGCGATAGTCGATCTATTATATCGTAGTTCATCATAATCTGAGCCGAGAACTCGATGGAAAGTGTAGTATACGAAAAAAATCACAACACGTGTAGCTACTTTTACAGAGCTAGAAGAAAAGGACAATTTTTTATTCGACACAATATCTATATAAGATTGTATATCTACCGACATATATAGTTAATGACGAACGAGTGGATTCGAAGGATGCCAACGTAATGGTACATTTCGAGTAATTCAGTCGAAACTAATCTGCAAATCGAGATTCTGTCACTATGAAATCCCGAAAACCGATTCTCGTACAAAAACATCGTCTTTCAAAGTTGACTTCGCGATCCAGCTTCATTACACATCCACGGAAACGGCAATTCCGACAGAATAGATAGGTAATCGAGGAAAGAAAGGTGCACGTGGGGTCGAATAATTTGCAAAACAAATCCCACTGGAGCCACCGACGTCCACTTTACCCCTCCCAAGGAACAACCTTCCTCGCGGCAGCCCGTGTTCCGTGCAACCAAACAATACAGATGTCGATACACTTCGACAAAGTTTCCGAAAAATCATGCAATCCCGAATTGTGTAAAAACGAAGCTAGATAAGCTATCGGATCTGTGTGTATTTTCGTACTTGAACCGAAATCGCTCGGGCACTCGAGCGATAAACCGCTTGAGGAAGTAGAAGTGAGAGAGAGAGAGAGAGAGAGAGAGAGAGAGAGAAAGAGAGAGAGATAGAGAGATTCTTACCTCGATCACGGGCTGAACCGTCTGACGCGGCGTAATATCAGTGCGGAGGATCGGCTTGCGAGTTCGAGCGAGTGCCGTCGGCAGTCATCGGGCAGAAATCCGCGCCCTAATGCGTCGCTGTTGCCTGGCATCCACAGGTATCTCGCTGACACCGACCACGCGCACGTGTATCGTGTTCCTTCCGCCTCTGTTTCTCTTCTAATTGAGTATAAATCCCATCTGATTCCACTCCCGACGATTTACACAAGCGTACTCATACAGACAATGACGACGACGACGACGACGACGACGACATCCGATCTCGGAACGTTCTTGGGAGCTCGTACGATCGAAATGTATCCTCTCTCTCGGTGAACGTACGTACGCGCGACCGACCGAGTGTGTATCACCAGCACACCACTTCGATAATATTCTCTCTAGTTCTTCCGTCGAGGACACGAAACACGAAAAAACTGATATCTATCTTTCCTTCTCCCTCTCTCTCATTCTCTCGTCCTTTCACCTCCGGAGACGCGAACGTGCGCGTAATGTCTCGATGATTATCGCACGTCCGTCCGGTGTCGAGGCTGCCGAGCGACTGAGCCGCGAACCGCGACCGTCGCTGGATGCTTGCCGCCACGCCCCCCCCACTACCGACGAGATCAGAGCCGCACGTAACACGCATGCGCCGTCAAACGGAGACAAATGGACCGGCGAGACGCGACGAACGCCGAGCGCCGAACGCCGAACGCCGAACGCCGAACGAGGACAGACGGACACCGGCGCGCGGCATGGCGCGAACGGAAATAATCGAAGCGTTGTAATCGAGTGGGAAATGCCGGGGAAAATGGTGGGGCCTTCACCGACTTCCTTGTGGCTTCCTCGTAATTGCTCGGCCGACGACGACGACCACGTCCACGACCACGACCACGACGACGCACGACGCCATCGCGCACACTGCTCGATTTTTCGAAAAATTTCAACACCATCGAATCATCGCTTGAGACGCACCGTTCTTGTCAAGTAATAACGAACACTAACTATCGCTATGTGTTTTTTTCAATGTATCCAGTACTGTTAATAACACCACGAAAGCATGTTGTCAGTTTTTTAAAGTGAAACTTCTTTTGGCTGGGTATAAGCCTAATTTGCGACATGAAAAAACGTAACGGTCAAAGTGGGGGTTGCACCCTTTACCCCCTCTTCGCTGAGTAAGGCCACTTTTAATATGCTAAAGTGCTACAGTTGAAAATGGTAAAACTGTAAGTTCGGAAAGACGCAAAACTGGGAAATGATGAAATTGAAATATTGTCAAGTTTTAAAGTCGAAGAGTAGAAAATTGTGAAACTGCGAAATTGAGGGAAATTTCAAGTGACATTACAATTCGATCGATATATAATAACACTAGGCGAATAACTTATATAATAACACTAGGCGAATAACTTATATAATAACACTAGGCGAACATCTGTATTTCGTTATATTATATTACTAACTTTGATAGTTGTATAATTGTTCTGATGATTTAACGCCTTTTTCTCGTCATTCATACCGCTTTGTGCTGGCTTCTGTTTGGGAGGAACGTTCGTTGACCTTTGAATAAATATTGATGCATAGCATTCAATTGGGCTTTAATGTTTCATTTAAACGCGGTAAACGTTTGTAATAATGCGTGAATGACTCGATTGTTTCGTGTTCAATTTAATTTCTAGTCACAATGTAACAAAAGCAAATCGTTTCTCCTTTATAATCAAGGGGGTTATGTACCATGGTTTTTAACTCTTGCTTCGCATATCATGGTAAATGAATTTCTTTTTACTGTACCTGAATAAATAACATGTTCTAAAGTTACATCATTTATACTTACAGAAACAATGCAGGTAGGAAGCTAAAATATTCGTTCAAAGGGAACAGATGAAAGGTATTCAAAAAGGAAATTTCAAGTGGCGGTAGCGGGGAAATCCCGTTTCATAAATATTGCGTAACTGCACGTGCGCAGATAATCGATTTAAAGCGCGGGAACACTTCGAATTTAAAGGTCAGAAAACAGAAAGAGTAATGGAAAGTTATTGGGGTGAGTAAGCGGTAATCATTTCATTGATACACGAGTTATGATTGTTGATTTTTAAAATCATGTGACTGTTAACTTGGTAAACTGAGGAAACTCATTGATAGTGATGATAGATCATCGGAGTTGGCGGAAAATAATCAATTCAAATAATTGCGATAAGATTATAAGAGATAAGTGTTGATATAGCATCGACCTCTAAGATCTCTCTCTCTCGCTCTCCACCACTGTATTAGCTTTTATTTTACGTTACTCAAGATATTTTGAAGAAGATGGGACATAATATTGTACAAGATATTGTTAATATTGTTTGTTTTACTTCCTCATAAATAATTTTATAATAGACTATTAATATATTCTGGCAACGTGTACTCGGTTCTTTGTGCCTGTGAACGAAGCTTCCGGTAAATAATACAGAGGACAATTTCAGACATTTAAACAATCACTAGTTGAGACTATTCAATTAGTTTTGCTTCAATAATTGCAGTTTAACAAGCAATTCGATTTACTTGTTTATCTTATGCAACATATTATTAAATTATTTTTCATGAAATTAACTAATTTGTTCAAAGATGGAGAGCTATACATGTACGTCACAGATACGTTAATCACGGTTACTTAACGAACAGGTGCATAGGTGCGCCGGTTCTCCCCTTTTCTCGGTTTTCTTCCGCAAGAATTGGCAGCCGGGTTTGAAGAAGGACCCCTCCGAGAAGCAATGCAGGTAGCCCATGTTTCTGGACGCCCACAAACCTGTTTTACCTGTTATATCCTGGCTGGCTTATGAGTACCACCGATTCGTATGCCTTCTTCTTTCCTTTTCAAAGCATTCGTCCTGTTAAAAAAAACCAACCGTGAAAAAATAAAACGAATCTCCGGGGCCCACTCGTCAATCAAATCACCCTCGCCACGCATCATAAATATTAACTTAATAATGACGATATAATTGAAATTCAAGGAAGCAATCTCGAACTGCACTATTCAAACATTTTTCGGGAAATTTAATTTTCAATATTTGCACTTTTAATGGTTTAATAAAAGACTTGTACAATTTTTTATTCCTCTCTTGAATTTTTTATATTTTGATACTCTTTTTATTGCAAATAATCCATAATGATATAAGTAACGTTTTTACAGATTTCAGGGAGTAAAACATTCCCATGCAAACAACAATGCATGTACAAAATATGTTGTAAAAATTGCATATATATTTGTTAAAAAGTGTGATAATTATACCGGATATGTTTATGTAAAATATGTTAGACAACATACAAGATAAAAACGATTAGATTATTATAGTTTTAGCTGTTTCGAAATTTGTTATACAATGTTACATTGATTACATCGACTATTATAAAATAGAAGATTGGATTTTCAGATAAATGTTTAGAAATCATATTATTGTTATTGTCACTTATGCTATTTTTAAACGGCAATAGAAAATATGCAATATACAGAAAATTTTCTTTTGAAGAATATTTTGTTGGTAGCATGAGGGACGAAGACGTTCTTTGGAATTTCGAATTGGAGATTTAATAGGTCCCCGAGGAAGGTAGAAAGGAGCCGGTAACTTTTCTGAAGGGTCCTTTCTTCGATTGATCAGACGTGAACGTAAGCAGGGTGGATTTCGGGTCCATTGTGGATCATCGTTCTTTTAGGAGGAAAAAAGATCTTGGGACCTGCCACATACCTGTCCCATGATTAATGTTACGCCTCCTCGGAAACCTTTTCGCTGCCTGACAGACTCCGGAAAATCCGGTCGGACCAATAAAGCCAAGTGGCTTCAACCACTTAGCTGTGTGGATTTTTAAACGCTCACGTTGTATCCGAAAAGTTTTCAATATTTATCGTGTTGCGGTTGTTTCGAAATCAATTGTTTCATTTTCTTCAGATATATTTACTATTTCTTTATTACATTCTATATTTAGTTATTTAGCCCACATCTTCTGCTCTGTTACGAAAAAAGTTGCAGAGAATCCTCCGTTGCTTTTTACAAATATTTATCGTGTGCTGGTTGTTTCCAAATCCATTGTTTAATTTTTTCAGATATTTATTATCTATTTATTATATTCTATTTAGCTAGTTATTTGGTCCACATCTTCTGCTCTGCTACGAGAAAAGTTGTAGAGCTTCTCAGAATATGTTTAATCGACGCAGTTTGTTTAATCTATAATATGTAGTTTTGAAATTTTCAATATAGGTCCACATACAAAAAGTTATAAAATGCAACTTTTAGTATTTCTTCTACAATTGTTGAAACAATTTTTTGTTCACGTCCTGTAGCATACTAATTGCTCTAGATTTCCCAGAAAAGTTCAAATCGCGCGCGCGCGCGTATAGCACAATATTTAAAAAGTTGTAGTCTTTTTAAGAGTGCCCGAATATTAGTGGGAGTTACTGTAGAAATCTCTGGTGCGAGGAATAATCATCGTTCGGATAGCAGAGAGTGTGCCGGAACGGTCAGAAACGTCGTTCTGAGCCGAAGAGGTAGGATTCCGTTTTGTCGCGGTTACGTCAACGCATCGGTCGAAGGAAGAAAGAAAGGGAGATCCTGCAGCCTCGAAGAATGCCGTGTAATGATGCTGCACATCCGGGAGGACGGTTGAAATGACTCCGACCCTCTCCCTTCACCTCTCAACTGATCCTCTCCCTCTCTCTCTCTCTCTCTCACCTTCCTTTCTCTCTCGCCCTTCTCTCCACTCTCTTTCTCCCTCACTCACTCTATCCTCTCTCGTTCATGTTACTTGTTTTGATTCCGAGCCTTTATCGCGCGTTTCTTTTCCTTTTTCTTTCTTCGCGTGTCCGGTTGCTTCTTTCGACCGTTTCTCATTTCTTAGATCTCTCGTTTCTGCTCTCGTCCTTTCTTTTCTTTCTTTCTCGTTTCTCAATCACTGATCCCATTTCTCCATAAATCGGATTTCACACGATTTTTCATATCGTGTGACCTTTGGTTGAAATGCAACAAATTGTTCGAGATTTTTCCTTGAAATTTTCACGTGAAGCATGATAATTCATGGGGCTATAAGGGGTTACATCAATTTTCGGATTACAGTAAAGCCTCATTTGTGGGACACGGGTCTGGCTTAGGTATCAGCCATTTCAACGCAGACCAATCGTAGTTTATCGAGATCACGGATTTTTATGGAATTTCGCAGGCTTGTTGAACTCGACACCCTGATTAAAAAGCGATTATTGGATTCTCTGGTATTGTTTAAACTTTTTCAGGTAGAACAAATGGAAGCTTACAATTAGTACATATCAGGTTTGCGACGATACAGGACTTACAGCATTCAATGTGTACAAGTTTGACGATTAATTCCAAAACACGTTTCTTCATTTAAAAGTGGACCTTCAAGGCAAAATGAATGAATTGAAAATTTTATTTTAAAACTTACAAGTGAGTAGTTGATAAGTGTAGCTACTAAGTGTCCTGAGTGTCTGCAACAAAAAAATATATTTATATTTATACGAGAAACTTAATAAAATTGGTTGGTAACAATTTGCGATAGAAACGGTTAATGAAAACTGTTGGTAAAATGTTTTAGTAGAAACTGCTGATAAAACTTGTCACAATAAAAAAATCTAAGTAAAAAAAGTTTCTAATCAATTTCTTCTAATAAAGATTCGTGGTAACGATCGCGTTCTCAATTACGTTTAAGAAAATATTCTCTAAGAAACTGTTCGATAAAAGTGTGACTTTTCTGAGCCACGAGTTTTACTGTATCGTCTGCTGTACCGTAAACGCACTTCCGGTTTTCAAATTGTTCAGCCATATTGAAGACCCGAGCCGGTACACCTCTTCGCACTGTATAACAGTAATGGGATTAGACGAAGGTGAGAAATGCAGTGTGCACAGTGGCGTAATCGCTTACGCGAGTACGGAAAAGAGAAAGAGCGGGTGGACGAGGACGTGGAATGAGAGGAGAAAGAGGAAACTAGCGGGTTTCAAGGTAGCCTCCACACCGGACCTGCATATGTCGCTATGGAGCGTCTATTCCATCTTACAAATCGCGTTTCCTCAATTCAATATTTTTCTTTTTTTACTAATCGAATAATAGATTTATTTAGATTATTCTAATAATTATGTCTTAATACTAGATTTATTTAGATTGTTATAGCAACTATATCCTAATAATAGATTTATTTATTTCAACAATATTGCACTTAATAATTCAAATAATAATTACTGGAATAATATAACATTAGGTTATTCCAGTCCAAATTTAATTATGTCCTAATATTAGATTTATTTAAATTATTATAGCAATTATATTTGTTTCAACAATATTGTACTTAATTCGAATAATAAATACTGGAATAATATAACATTAGATTATTCTAGTAATTATGTCCTGATATTAGATTTATTTAGATTATCCTAGAAATTATATCCTAATAATAGATTTATTTATTTTAACAATATTGCACTTAATTCGAATAATAAATACTGGAATGATATAATCATAGACTTGACTATAATGTGATCAATCCGTACACGCAGATTATAATTTAAGTAATTGTTGTGATCGATAAACATTCCGTACATTCTAAACCATATTACACAATAGACATGAATTATGTGAATAGAGTATATCTTGTCGCTAACCGGACCTAATAGTGTATCCGCGTACATGACTAAATTTTTTCCCCTTTTTATGAACATAATTTTATAATTCTGAAACATGAATGTTTCCTGTAAAATCCGTATGAATGTCTCCGATCGGAAACTTTTTGCCATGGGTTGTATTAAGCGAGGATACATTTTCAAACTAGAAAAAGTTCATCCAGTTCCAGTGACTATTTATTTATACTACAAAATGATGAATGAATCGTCATTCCAATGATTACAAGCTATTGGCACATGATGGAACGTTATTTTGGTCGAACTTTGTGTTTTAAAAAAGAAGATTCTTTTTTCAAATCGTAATCAGGGGTCAGACGAGGGGACACGCAAGGAGGCAAAAGGGACCGAAAGAGAGAGGGAGAGAGAGAGAAAGAGAGGGAGAGAGAGAGAAAGAGAGAGAGAGAGAGAGAGAGAGAGAGAGAGACGAGGAGAGTGAAGTTTAGTAATCCACGTCGGTGTTGGCGCAATCGAGGAATTCCTTCTGCGAGCCGAAGGAAGGAAATTGCGTTGCCCAATTAGAAATCGCGGGAGACCGCAGAAAGAAAGGCCAAGAAAGAGCGAAGAAACCGAGAGACCGGCGGGGAAAGAGGACTAAAGAGGGGCCAGAGGGAAAGAGGGAAAAAGAGCGGTTTCGTAAACGACAGTACTACAACGCACTGTTGCCGCTTTTGTAAATAAATATACGCCATTATCTTCTGTTGCGCGTCCGAAATCCATGCAAACTGCTGAACAAAATCTTTCAATCAAGCGCACACACGATTTACCTTTTCAACCGAGTACTTTCCATCGAATTTTTACCCCCAGCGTAATTAATTCTTAGCGTTTCACTCTTCTTCGTCTTTTACAGTTCACGGATTTATACTATTCTCGTGGACGGTTTATGATATTTACAAAAATGTTTTTAATTACATACGTAGTTGTTACGACATAAGGTCCAGTTTATGATAAGGGGCAATTTTGTTCGCACAGTTTACGATGCTTGTTGTGTAATCGATTTGAATAATAGAATTATTATGTTGGATAAAATAATCACGCGCCTCTATAAATTAAACACAAGGTTTTATACATATAAAATTACACCCAGACACCCAGTTAGCGGTGAAATCAATTTTATTCGTTCAGTTTGCGATAGAATAGAATCTTTATTCATAAATATGTATGCCTTTCGGCGTTAAATTTCTCTCTTCCTCCTTCATTTCTACATACCCTATTATTTACATTGCTATATACAATATACAACCCTTCTGTCTTTATTCTCCTTTGAAAATCGTTATTTTTTCTGCGACCGTTCTCGCCGGAATGTGATTTATTTATGAACAAATTGAAATTGCGAATGGTCTGGTGGCTTCTAGGGGCCGGCTTCTATAATCTAGACTTGTTGACCAGGGTAGCCTGAATGTAAAAACTAGGTAACACTTGAAATTTGAAGATTTTGAGTTTTGATCTACTTTCGTATTAAAGAAGAAATCAAGTAGAATTTAATAGATATGTAAAAACTGGGCAACCTATCAAAGTAATCTACGACATCGAGCGAATGATAATTTAGTTTAATCTTGTTAATGTGAAAACTAGGCAGGCAACTTCTGTTGCTTTTGCAAAAAGAAAAAAAGGTTTGAAATTTTTTGTTTAATCCAAAATGATGTTTTTTTCATGTATTGTTCCAGTTAAAGTAAAGAAATATCACAAAAGATATTGGCATCATTCTTAAAATCTTAAAAACTTAAAATACTGTTTTATCAATTTCTCTTTCAGAGAATAGGGAATTTGTAAGTTACTTCTAACTAGTTGTTAGATTCAGGTGGCGATACAATGAATACGTTTGATGGTCGTTGAATTTCGCGAAGAATTTTCCTAGGAGCGCGACCGGGAAGAATGTGGGAAACCAAACCGGACACGGTGCTGTTATGGAATCGGAGGAACAGAGCAATATGAAAGAATATTCATTAGAGGGAAATCTGTTTGTTGTTCCGATAAAGAAGGTTCGATGAAATGAGATCAGTAACGGACCAGCGCGGCATGGTGCGGCGGCGTTCCCAGGGCTCGAGGAAAGCCTCGCATGCATCGGGAAATGTAACTTATAGATAATACGTAATACCGTACCGTTCCAACCGGTACTTTAACTCGCGACTCGTTTCGAACGTGCGTTTCCCGCCTCCCGGGGAGCAACGAGTTATTTTCTCGATTTTTAACGTACGCGTCGGGGTTCCGACCTACTCCTCAACTCATCCTGGACCTGTCCCGGACCTCTGTGATGAACGTGTCGACACGGTAAGCACCTCTACGTCTGAAGTAACAATTTTTCCAATTTATACACTATTCGAATCGTTATTATTTTTATTACTATTTCACCTCTTTTCACACTCGACACAATTTGCGAGCCTTCAAAACAATATATATTTATGGTTTCAGCGCGGTGCGATCAATTCAACAATAACAGCAAATGTGCAGTTATTAATATATTATCTTGACGTTTCGATCCCTATGTGGATCATTTTCAAAAAGAATATATATTGCGTCTAAAAGAGAAAACAAAAAAATTTTTAATATGTGAAATATATTGAGAATCAAAATGTGTAATTAGATGAAAGCAACAAATTGCTGTACTTACATGCTGTGTAACAAAAGGACACAAAAAGGAAAAAAGAACATATTATAGCAGCACTAAGAAGCTTCAAAAAACTGTGTATACTACATTTTCTCTTTTAGACGCAATATATATTCTTTTTGAAAATGATCCACATAGGGATCGAAACGTCAAGATAATATATTAATAATTGCACATTTGCTGTTATTGTTGAATTGATCGAACCGCGCTGAAACCATAAATATATATTTATTGTGACGATCGAGAAACAAATTTCACCTTCACAACAATGTTCTAACTTGCATCAACCAAATCATCAATTTATTAAATGTTCCGTTTTGTCGATCGTACGAATTAATACAAAATTAGTTCATGACATCGGCGCACTAATTCCAGCATTCTAATTCTTAATATCATGGAGTACAGTGGCACACATAAACGTTGGCAATTTACACATAGCAAACGCAAAATTTCTCTCGAAGATGATCCTGAATCGGATCGAAACGTTGAGGAAAATTTTATAAATTGCGAAATTGCTTTGTTTTGGTTTTTTGATCGAACCTGAGCGCCGATATCATAAACTAATTTCCATCAATTTATTATTCTCTTGCTGATCCGACAGACGCGATCGTTTCGTAAATTTGTGAAAAGCTAACAAAGTAACAATGAGAAGAAAATGTATTTTTACCAAAAACTAAAAATATTATTCGGGCTATTAGGAACATTTGTTTTAAAAAATAAATTCTCAAGTGGTACGCTTACCAACGAATAGCATTTAATTTCTATTTATTTTAGTTATTTATATTCTATTTTGTGTGTTTAGATGACTAAAAAAGAAATATTTAATTTTCTGGGTCCCATTGTTAAAATAGAAATATTTGATTTCGTGGTTCCTACTGTTAAAATAAAAATATTTGATTTTGTGATTCCCATTGTTAAAATAAAAATATTTGATTTTGTGGTTCCCATTGTTAAAATAGAAATATTTTCATTTTCGAAATTCTATATCTTATTTGAAGTACTATTATCTTTAAGCCGAATAAATTCGAAAATATTAAATAGCATTTGGTATATTTGTTTGGGCAAATAATGTCCACCTCTGCCATCTTTAAATTATAAAATTTTTGTACGAAACGTTTTTCTCCGTGCAATAATAATTACGTGTGAAGCGACGGTAGTAGGGGATAAGGTAAAAATGACATTTTTTCCCCGGAAATGCGAATTATGACGACGGAAATTTTCGTTTCACTACGAAGAGAAGTGTGTGGGGAGCTGGCAATCGGCCGAAATTGTCGCGGGAGAATAGAGGAAGAAAGTCGGGCATGGGATTTCCTCGGAATCAGTGGAAGAGGTCGAGCTGACGGATACCTAGGCAAAAATAGCGGCGACCTCGCATAGACGCGACTCTAGACGCGAGGATAGACGATAGGAATCCGAGTTCCTCCGTAACGCGTTCTCAACAGAATCGATATAAATAAGAGCGGATACCGAATTAACCAGCCAGCCGATTTTCGGTGAACTCGTGGATTTGTCGTCGATCGTTATGCAACGAGTAAAAATTCACTGGACAACCGCTTTGATTCGATCCGGCCTGATTTCACGCCGCTTTCGTACGTTTCAGCGCAAACTTGTTTCGCGAGAGGGATTGAAAATTTTTCAGTAATTGCGAAAATAATTAATTATTAATTAATTCATCAACTATCTTAGCCATAGTGACTAACTATATTGGCTGCATCGGCTGTATGTATCGGCAATATCAACAATGTACTCCATCAATAATTATTTATTAATTCATCTCTACTGATTACTATTATTCACCTACCGTAACTTGCTTGTCGAAAGAAAAATCCATGAATTACGTTGCAAATCCGAAGCAACAAGTCCGAGGTGGACAGTTGTTGACGATGAGAATTGTTTACTCGTTTTCTTTTCATAATTTTAATCACCATCATCCTTCTACAACTTTTATAAATCGTATATTCAAACTCCTGAAAACTCTATAATGTCACTATAATGGTCCCTACTATCCCAATATCAGTGACAACTCTTCAACTTCGTATCTCCTACCTTCTATGTATCACCCTTGTCGCTCAATCATGCACCTCTCGGTTACGGTTACATACAGAGGGGTGTACGAAGTGTTCGTACACATTTTAAGATAGAACATCTTATTTTACAATTGTACCAAACAACCTGATTTTCTTATAATCAATTGGAGGCATTAGTTTATGAAAGGCATTTCTTTAAACCTTTTTTTCTATTTCGGTCCTTAATGAAAATTTAAAACATGTTTCGTAGATCTCTCTCTCTCTCTCTATTAGTTAGTTATACACACAACAAAATTTGATTATAACAGAATCAGGTCGTTTCGTACAATTATAAAAGAAGTTATTCTATTATAAAAGGTGTACGAACGCTTTACCTACCAACACAATTCACGATTTACGGTATGTAACATTTTCAATAGACATCGACATTTGATCTTCTTTCACTTGTTCACTCATGTAAATATACAATAACATTGTATTGGATCGCATAATCTCTGATCGCAACTGGTTGTATCGTTAATCAACAGACGTCGTAACTAAGCCCATGCGATTAGAACATGCCGATGCTATCGACCTTATGTATTTCTACAGGCTAATGGACAAAAATGCGTTCAGCTCTTTAGCGGGTTGCTGGTTAATCCCCGTACGTTTAAAAGTGTCGTTCACAACGAACAGAACGAAAGTGTCGAAGCACACATTGTTTACGCGGAATCTGTGGATGTGAATCTGTCGGATTGGCAGGAAGGCCGAGAGACGAAGAGGGCCAGGGAGGAGACCCAACACCGGATTAATTCGTCGGAATAATTTTCCGGGTTTGCCGAAACTGTACGGGCAAGGAATGCCAATCGGTCAGGATCCATAATGACGTTTCCCCGTTCCGATGTAGGAGTCGAAAGGCTAAGGCGCATACGTAATGCGTATCTGGAAGCGTGGGAGCCACGCTCGAACGGCTTCCTCTCACGGCACTACCACGCTTTATCTTGCGTTTATAAATAAGCCGACCTCTCTCTCTTTCTCTCTTTCCGTCGCCGATGCTGCTGGCTGCTGCTTGTGCCCCTCTTTCCTCCCCGCCTAACCCCTATTCCTCCTCTGCCCCACCCTCCCCCTTTGCCCCTCCCTTTCTTTCCTTTTGTGCGGTCCTCTCTCGCTCTCGCGAGTCGAGCAACTCGAACGAGGCGACTCAACTAGGAGAAGGAGGTACGCTCTTCAGTTCCGGCTTCCAGCCACCCGAGTCTATTAATACTCGATTCTAGTCTCCACTTTGCCCTCTCTTTCCCCTCCCCTCCTCCTCCTCCCACCGCTCCCACTGTCCTCCCCAACCCCCCTTCCATCGTCACGGCTACCGCCCCTCTCTCTCTTCCGTCTCCTCTCGCCCTCTTATAGCGATTCTTTGTCTCAACTTGTTCGCCTATATTGTTGGCGTGCCGGAGCTGATACTCGCGCCAATGGAGTTTCCGCGGAAGTGTTTAAACGGTTTTTCCGCGGTCCAGAGAATTTTTAAGGAGCCGGATTTCGTGAGCAAGGAAGAAGGGACGGTTGGCTTGTAGAATCTGATTTTCTTTTTTTTTTAGGATAAATAAAGTTGTTACAGTGCCGGATTGACCCCCGTAGCAGGAGTAGCAAATGCTACGGGTCCTGCGCTTCCAGCAGAAAATTTACCTAAAATATGCTCGATACCGTTCCCAGATATTTTTGCTTAAAAAACGGTCATTTTTTTTTTCATCGTGTTTTATTATATTATAAGTAACATTTGAGAGAGATATGGGCCCCGCGCTGGCTTAATCCGGCACTGAGTCCTTATATTATCTATTATCTATACAAATAAAAATTAAATGCTGTTTGTTGGTAACCGCATCATTTGGCTAATTTTGTTTTTACGAAAATGTTTGTAACGGTCCGAATAAGGTTTTCAGGGAAAGAAAAACTGGAAAAGTTCGGGAAGAAAATGAACGTGCTTTTTTCTATGAACTCAAAACTCACAACTTACGACTCACGATTCGAACGATTTGTTCGTTATGGTCATGGAACAATTTTCAGGAAAAGAAATTCGAGACTATTACAAAGGAAAGTCCGAAAATTTGGACTCTGATTTAAATTTTCGGTTGAACGTAGACGAAGATTTCAAGTGATTCATCTCGAGTCCTTATCTTTGCCACGATTCTATCTCTCAGTGAATTAGCTAGGTTCTAGATAAATGTTTCTGATGATCCTCGATGACATTCCGAAAAAGAATGAAATTTTGACAGGTAGATTAATACCATTGGATCCGAGGACGTTTAAAATTAAAACCAATCTGTCTCCCATTTCGTCGGCCCAGTTTCGCCGTCGATGACAAATCGGCACCCGCTGACACGATGACAATATTTATTTCCCTAAAAATAAATAAACGTGTCATGTACTACTAGAAATTACACGAGCAATTCGAAAACGGATACCTAGTATGAAAACACGTTATCTGCCGGTATCGCGTAATCAATCAAGGCCGTTGGCGATCGGTCGCCTCTTTCTGGTAATCGATCGCCTGTTGTTTATCTCGCCAAGTTTATCGATCCGATTGATCGATCTTCGATTATTCGGTAGAGAGAAACAACGGAAATATTACGGACAACATACCGAGTCCGTAAGAATTAAACGAGAATGCCGCGGGGTCCAGCATTATTACCGGTTCCGGTTGCAAATTAACGAAACGCAATCTTCGTCCAATTTTTTTTCTTCACCTGCGGATAGGTGTTGCGTTGGGTAGAAAAAAAGAAGAGTGCAGTATTCCATAACGCAACCGACGCATGCAGTTTTCTTACGGAATTACGGTTCCCAGAATTCCCGCGGGAGATGCGTATCGGCCGAAGGATTATATATCGGCGAGGGCGCGGAATCCGTGTCGACGCAAAGCGGAATCCGCGTGGCCGAGGAATGCACTCAATTATGCAGGACACTCGAATCACGAGGGAGAGATATTCTAGTCGCGTGTCCGCAACCAAATCGGTTCCAATCGATTGCGGTCGTTGCGAGAATTATCGCCTACCCCTTCTCTCGATTCTTCGACCACCAGGCCTTATCGGTGAAGGACCGACAACCAATTAATTCAAACCCGAATCAGCCGATACAATTTATGCGAATACGCGATCCTTTTTATTGTCATCATTAAACACACCAATTGTTGTTCAATGGACTGTACGGTCGTAACATGAAAAACATAAATTGCATGACGAATCATCTAGCATACAGTTGATATAGTGACGGTAATTAATGCATTATAATTGTATTCGATAGAGATGATAAAGGAGTTCTTATAGTTCGTGTACACATTTATGTAGTTGATATACAAGTTAATATAGTTGATAGTAAAGTTGATATTGTTGGTACCTAAGTTGACTTAGTTGATACTGTTGGTATACAAGTTTATATAGTTGATATTATTGGCATCCAAGATGATATAGTTGATATTGTTGGTATCCAAGTTGATACAGTTGATATTATTGGTATCCAAGTTGACTTAGTTGATTTCGTTGGTATCGAAGTTTATATAGTTGATATTATTGGCATCCAAGATGGTATAGTTAACATCGTTGGTATCCACGTTTATATAATTGATATTATTGGTATTCAAGTAGACTTAGTTGATATCATCGCATTCCAACTTTATATAGTTGATATAATTGGTACTCAAGATAATATATGTAGTTGATGTCGTTTTATCCAAGTTGATATAGTTGACATAGTGGATATGCAAGTTGATCTGGTTAATATAGTTTATATAGTACATATGTATATAGATGGCGCAGTTGATAGTGTTGATAGATTTGGAAGAGTTGGTGGAGTTGAGACAACGATGTAGCTGATATAGCTGACAAGTTGATGAAGTTGATAAAGCAGATAGGTTGATCAAGTTGATGGCATTGATAAAGTTGATGAAGTGATAACACTGTCCAATAAATTTCAACTTTTTTAATGTTTCCATATAACTGTTGGCTGGATCTTATAGAGTTTTTTGTCCTCATTCCAAATTTGCCCTTAATTTTTCTCTATCACGCACAGTTTTCGAGAAACATGACATTGAAAAAAAAAGTATTTTTCGACTGTGAACAAATATTGTGATGGTATTATATAAGATATTGTGTTGTTCTTTACAGCAAAAGATTCTTTAAACATGTTTAAACAATCAACGTATTACTATTACACATCACTGGATTCTGGAAAGACTAGAGAATCTTCTGATGTAAAGAGCAATACAATATCTTTTATAATAACATCACAATATTTGTTCAAAGTCGAAAAATATGTTTTTTTTTTCAAATTCAAATTTCTCAAAAACTTTGCGTCTAGGAAAAAATTAAGACCAGATTCGGAATCAGCGCAGAAAACTCTATAAGATCCACCCAACAGTTGTATAATAGTAACATTTTTGTTGTTGGACAGTGTCATTGGACGTAGTAGAAATTGTGGATATAGTTGAGATACGAGTTGATATATTTTCACATGGTTAGTACATATTTACTATGGCAGTATATAATAGTATACAAATATGACAAAATCTAGTACACTAATCAGTGTAAACAGCTAATAAAATTCATATAATATATAATATTTATCGTATCGTAGCTATCGCAAATAGTAGGTAAATAGTCTCTCAGACATTCTACAGAACTGGCGCAGTTTGTCTCGATGACAAATCGGTTTCCGGCTGATCATAGGAACAAAGAAGTCGCCGTTCAATTATAAGAAGGGATTAGGATGTTTATCGTCTCATAATTCTTGTTGTTATTCGCTCGCAAACCGATAACGGCTGGTACTTCCGTGGACTTGATGCACTGATAAGCCGCCATGGATTGTTCACAGTTCACGCGAAAACGCGTCAGATTTTGATCAGCTTCGGAAAAACGGAAAAACTGGACGAGTCACTGTGCCAACCACCTTACATCCATTTCCGCCTTTTTCCATCGCGCGCGAATAAATATATCGAACGATTTCCATTACTTTCTTTTTTAAAATATTCAATATCATCCTTTGGAAATAATGTTCGAGTAGCGTAATCGCGATAACGCTGTCTGCACGGTTCGACATTCGAGCGATAACGCATTGAAAGCCTTGGGACGCGCAAATTCTCGCTTCCTAAACACATAACGCGTGTTCATTTTTGTTATACACACACGGTGTCCCAAACATGTATTACTTTCTTGAAAGGGTTGCATCACTGTGTATGCGTGACGTCGTCTCAAACAACTTTTTCCTGTAGAAAACATGGGCCAATCAGAGCGCGGCTGCAGCAGAGCCCGCGTCAATCGAATCGTCATCGAATTGCTCTGTTTTTGGCAAGAAAATTGAAGGTGTGTGTACCTACAAAAAGTGTCAACAAAAGAATTATTTTATTAGAACAATAGCTGACCCGACAGACGTTGTCCTATCCAAATTTCAATAGAAAAAGGCAGTTTTTATCGAATTTTCCATTTTTCTAAAAACCTTATTCGGAATATTACGAACATTTTTTTAAAAAAATTAGCCAAATCGGTCCAGCCGTTCTCAAGTGATGCGCTTACATTTTTATTTATATAGACATATACATATAGAAAATAGTCAACGACCATAGCCTCGCTGCAAACACCGGTTCCCGTGCGATCACCGAAGTTAAACAGTGTTTTGGACGTGGGCCGGGCTGGGATGGGTGACCGCATGGGTATACAGTATACTTCAGGCGGTGACTTGTCTGGGTACTGGCCACTTGTTGTTGGCAAAAAAAGGTGGTTCGGAACCCACCATAAAAAGTAGGTCCCGTTGGATTTGATTGAAATTAGGCGATAGGTGAAATTGGAAAGAGAAGGGAGTGTGGTGTATGGACTTTTGATTGTGAAACCCTAAGGGGACCAAGTATCTTCCTTCTTTATCCATATAGAAAATAGAAATATAGTATACAGAATAGAATAGAATATAGAAATATAAAAAAATGTAGAAATGTAGGAATATAGGATATAGAATATAGAATAGTTGTAGAAGAAGAAGATAGAAAATAGAACATTAGAATTAAGCAATGCCGCAGCTTTTTTGTTATAGTTAATGCGAGGTTAAAACGGGCCAAAGTCAGCTGTCTCGAATTGATGGACGGTTAGGTGTAAATGTTTTAAAGGAAAAAACTGTTCCGAAGGAACCAGGCAGAGTGGCGATCGGTCGAGGCTCGAGGAGCAGTGATGGTCGTCCAGGAAGTAGGTGCGTCGAACGTAGTTCCTACTTTCGAGGCCGAGACGGTCGTAATAGCGATCGGTATTGTCGTGGTTACTGTATCGTCGCGCTCGGAACAGAGACAACGGAGATAACAGTGAGCATGAGCGAATCGGCGACAAAAGAGAGAGTGAGAGAGAGAGAGAGAGAACGACGCCCGTAATCTGTGGGATAGGACTAAGAAGCAGCGAGGCATGTCCAAAGGAAAGGAAGCTCCGCGGACCTCAGTTCCGCTCGTTCTCCTCTTCCTCCATCTCTCACCGGTTCCCAACCTTTCCGAGGTTTCCCCCTTGGAAATCTACGGTCGGTCTGCGAACCATTCTCGTTCAGCAGATTTTTTTGTTCATTTTATAGTTCAACGTGGACGAGCTCGTGAATCTTCATATTTCTTTGGGGAATATAGTTGGGTCTTGGAAATGGGTTACAGTGCATATGGTATTTGTGATAGCTGTTGGTACATTGACAGAACTTTACTTGTATAGTTAATGTGTCATACAGCGAGGCGCAAAATCGAACCGTTGGAGCTATTTAAAAAAAAAAATCTAGTCGAATAATTGACGGCACACACTTTAGGAACAGTATGTACAGTAATTTCCATTAACCCTTCGCTGCATTGTGTATCATATCTGATATAGTTAACGAATATGATATAGTAAACTAAAAATGTGTTTTCTTATTTTATTTATTTATGTTTATTTTTCTGAAAATATTCTTTTAATTTTTTTTTTCAAATATTTTTTCCCTTAAATAAAACACAAAAGCTGATCAACTTTCAATTTTTTCATCCCAATTAAAAAAGTCATGCAGCCGAGGGTAAAATAGGAGAAAATATGTGCATTTTAATAGAACAGTTTGAAAATTATTTTTAGAACGAGAGAATTTATAATGAACTAATATTAATAGATTTTATAATAATCAATTATCCTAAAAACTTTATCTTGTTTAATACTGATGTGTGCGTGTGTGTGTGTGCGTGTGTGCGTGCGTGCGTGCGTGCGTGTGTGTGTGTGTGTGTGTGTGTGTGTCTGTGTGATATCGATCAGTCAACACTATAATATTATAAATAATATTAAACAATTTATGTTTATTTTTCTGAAAATGTTCTTTTTTAAAATATTTTTTCCCTTTAAATAGAACACAAGAACTACATAGAAGAAGCATGGAGCATTTATAAAATTATTTTTAGAACAAGAGAAACGAATTTTTTTATACTATGAAGTTATTTGAAATTGTGATTTTGATAAATTTCTCAATAATAAATTCTCGCTTGATTATTTCGAATTTAGGGTTCTCGCAAGAATAATAAGAAGCTTGGTAAGCTTGTATAGAACCTCCATTAGCATCTAAAGAAAATAATACATTGGATAAAAACGAAACAGAAAATCAATAATGATACCGTTTGGCAGATTGAATTATTAATTTTAGTTCGGATTTTGTTCTCTCCTGATTGCTCAGCAATAGTATTACTATTCTACAATTTTTAATTTTCTAAAGTGAGTTCTTTCACGTGTGCATGTGGGCAAATTATTTCTGCTACTAATGCAAAAAGTTGGATGTAAAAGAAACGGAATACCACGATATTAGATCAGTACAACTAGTATCCGGTTTTACGTGCAGAAGGAATGCCTACGTAACTTGATTGTGTAAATCGCAAGAAACTTGATACCGTTAATGTTTTATTCTACAATATGAATTTCAACGATCACTTATCATTAGAAAAAATTTCAACATCTACAAATTACCGATTTTCTATTAAAAATACTTTATAATAGATCTACATATAACATTGATAAACATTGATAACTGTGTGAACTATAAAATAGAAAACACAAAAATAATTCTAAATCTGGAATAGAAAAATGTACAATGTGAAAAACAAGATATAAATTTTCAACATAAAGTGTAGAACTTGCAGAATAGAATGTAGAATATGCGCTATTATATACAGGGTTGCTGAACATTCAATGTACCATGCAAAACTCGAATTTGTTCGCAAAAGAATAAACGTGAATTGTTAAAAATCAAAAGTTACTTCATTTTATGGACCAGCCTGTGTAAAATTTTTATTGTTCACGTAAAATATTGAATTTATTGAACATAACATTTCAATTATACACAGAAGACGTAAAAGTTTATTTGACTAGTTCATTCTACAATTATATCGAATAATATAATTAATATACTTAAAACAATAAGTAATAATAATAATAATACCTATAATAGATTATCTCTCAGCTTTTTTACATACCAAGATTTTAGTACACATTCCAAAGATAAATTGAACCGATAGACACGAAAATAAATAATTACCTAACGATTCCTTTTAACAATATTCAACGTGAGAAAACTGTTTCACCAAACACAGTGCTAAATAAATCATTTTCTGTCCTTAATTTTCGGAGGCATTGGGTTTGATTGGTTCGGCAGACTTGTTTCTTGATTTTTAGAAATCAATTCGATTTTTTGGAAATCTCTCTTGGTATCGTTCGCGCTCTCGCTCTCTTTCTCCCCTCACCCACTCTCCTTCTCTTTCTCTCTCTCTCTCTCTCTCTCTGTCTGTCCGTCTGTCTGTCTGTCTCTCTCTCTCTCTCTTTCTCTCTCTCTCTCTCTCTCTCTCTCTCCTTCTCTCTGTCGGCGTCACACACACTTTCCTACTGATTTTCACTTGGCGAGACGACGTAAGGCGCACATAAGGTGAAGGTACCGATTGCGTAACATCGATATTATGCAACCCGTAGCGGTTTCCTGCTGTTATCTAATTACCGGGAATAGAAGAACTTACTGAGAGGAAGTTGTAGCTGGCGATAAGTTTCTATTCGAGGGTTCGAATTCTGGTTCTCCCTATTCGATACCGATATCATTGAACTCAGGTGGAGATTTGCATTTTCTAAATCAGTTTCAATATCGATAGAGTGCAACATAAATTTCGCAGGTTTTCTTCATATAAGCTTAATAATCCAATGTCATTCTTTCATCTTGATTACTCCACAATAATAACTACAATGAATCTAGAAACATTATCTGCTCAAAGAATAGTATCCGACCAGAAATTTGGTTTTAATTTAATTAATAATCATATTGATTGTTACTTTCTACTTGTGCAAATAAATTTTTATGTACCGGAACGTGAATTGAGAACAAGAGGATTAATTAATCTGAATGGATTTTTTCATTGAATCTTTAAAAAATTTTCAAATACAGCTACGTACGATTAATAATGATAATACCGTATCGAGTTTGCCATTATTATATTTTTTTTCTTTTTGTGCATGTCCCTTCTTTGTTATTAGACGAGAAGTCTTGTATCTTTCTCTTTTTCTATTTTTAATTGTAAACACTTATGTAAAAGGGCTTATAATAGGGCTAATAATAATAATAATAATAATAATAATAATATTTATGTCATCAAAAATCTGCATCAAAGATCTGCATAAGGTTTGTGTGCGTAGCTTTTGTGGTTCAAGCACAAAGAAAATGTAAAATTTAGAAATTTTATAAAATGTGGATACGATATTACGACCATACTGTGACTTGAAATATCATTCAACCCTCGCGAGGTGAGGTCTGATAACACAAAAATACAATATAAAATTCCCCTCGAATTTTATAAATTAGAATAATTTATTGAATTTATATGTTAAATTTTTAGTAAGAAATACAATTTGTAAATACAAGTTGCAGGTTCACGTACGATTCTCGAAATAAAATGAATTTTACCTGTACTCCACTTTCCCCGAGACAAACCACAGACCCCAAGAATTCGCATAAACGTCGCAGGCCGTCGATGAAGCAATGAAACCAAATGTTATCGAGTGAAAATGCATATCTGGTTCTAATACAATCACCAAACGCGGAGAACAGGGATTATGTCAGGTTCGACGGCTGAAGTCAACGCTCGTGTTGCTATAGTTCGGCTGATGGACGTTTATGGATTGAAAAAGGTTAGAAATACCAAAGTGGAACACTATCAACTTATAAATAATTTTTGTGTAAGCTGTCCCAAAAATGTCGGAGAACAATACATTTTCTATATAAATTAAATAGTATAAAAGTTTTCATATTAATTCAGTATTGCCCTCGATAATAATAAATTTTCTATACAAATTCAATAGCACAAAATTTTTCATATTAATTCAATATTACCCTCGACAATATTAAATTTTCTATAAAAACATACTAATAAATACTAATAAATCGTTCTGAAACTTTTGTCGGGATACATTTTATCTGAAATCTTACAGATTGCTGAAGTTTCTATTGACGTACGTAAATAGATTGATTTAAAACTTCAAATGAAATACTTGTTAAATTGCACGAAACATGAAACTTTCGTCCGCAACTGTACATAGATTGAATTTGTACTTCGGACAAAATTATTTTAATAATAGTAAAAGTATTTTTAACAAAATTATAAATTCACTAGGAAAGTGTATGTATGGAGAATATACAGTATTAGAATACCAAGGTAGAGCAAGAAAGGAGGAACAAAACGTGAATAAGTGAGTTTTTGGAGGGAACTCGGATATGAAAAAGCTGTCGCGGTCGAAACATTGGAGAAAGTCTGTTTCCGGCTCGCGGCGCCTTAAGGCGTGTTCACACGCCGCCGACGGCGTCGTTTACGCACCGCCGCGATTATATAATCGCTTACGTTCGCGAGTAGTAACACGGCAGTTATGACAATCCACCTTATTCTGCTAACCTAATTCCCCTAACTCCCTCCCCTTTGCTACTTTGTTGCCAAGAAATTCTAATTAGCGTTCCGTCTCTTTCCCAATTGACACTCGTTCATTTCTCAGTTACCTGTTCCACTCAGTTACCTATTCAAAATGTCACTCTATAGAATCTACAATTTGCAATTTACAAAACTGACAATTTATATTTATCAATTATTCGTTGCAATTACTGCTCGCAATAATTATTTACATTTCTTCATTTAGAATTACGATTAACACTCTAATACAGTTCCTTAAAATTCTTTATTCACACCTGCAATTTCGATATATCGCATTATTAATAATCTCCATTAGCGATTATTTATTCATAAATTCCTACTTTTAGAAATCCTTTGCTATGAATTTTCTCAGTTCGATTCAATTGTACTTCTTCCTCCGTCTTAATAATTAATTCTATTATAATTAAAACTGTTGAAATTCGATCATTGATATTTTACTACATTCAATTATAAAAGTTGTCGTAATTATAAAATTGAACGTTTATGACCGTCGAATTAAAACACAATTGAAATTTTTAATTACAGAATTGATATGAGATTCAACTTTAATAATTGAGAGGTTGAAATAAAATTGTTAAATTTAATCGTAAAATACATTATACAATTGGAACATTTAAATGGCAATGAACTTCGTTAGCAAAATACTAATTAGCCTGTTCAATTAAGAAAGAAGCAGGTTGATAAATCTTATATGAGGGAATCGAAGATGGATCGAGAACAGAAGAGGGGACAGTTAATCGTCCTCCTCTAATCACGCACGAAAAATCACATCCAGACTTCCGGCGACGACAAACCGTCGACCCTAACCATCCAGTAGTCGCAATTAGTTTCGCCACGATAGAAAGAGAGAAAGAGAGATAGATAGAGAGAGAGAGAGAGAGAGAGAGAGAGAGAGAGAGAGAGAGAGAGAGAGGGGGACTACGGTTCCCACGAGAAACCAATAAACATTTTAATAACTGCCCTATCTCGATCTATGTGATATTTCGAATCGAATCAACACGTATATGTAAATCATTTTTTAATATTATATTAACAATATTATTATTACCGATATTAATAAGTATCATAATAATTAGTATTTCCAGATATAGCCAATACAACTAACTAATATAAATAGATTTTATAAAATAATCAATTATACGAAAAACTTTATCGTTTTTAATACTGATGACATCGATCACTATATTATTATAAATTTAATCGCATTCATGAAAATCAACCAATTCGTTCGATATGTTAACGTTCAATAAATTCGTTAATGCATATTGATATCCTAATATATTTGTCAAACCAACATTATTATTTAATATCAATAATAGACAGAATAATAGATAGTGCATTAATACTGATAATATTGTAAGAGACTGCCAGGATTAAAACGATAAATCAATGATAACGAATAATCTTTATTTTAAATACAAATTATTTAAAATATTTTAAAGACTTGATGAAATTGTTTGACGTTCGTTTCTTGCATATTTACATATTAAATATATCCGAATAACTTCCAAACATCTTAGGATAAAAAAATCAACTTTCAACGGAGAACTGCAACCTCTTCCGATTGAAAATTCTCTCCCGATACGTCAATCTTTTTTTTTTATTTACAACAAATAACATCGATCTAATCGCAGAGAATTTTCCTTGTTTTAAAATAGAAAGGAAGGTATGTTCGATTGCGAAAATCCTTCGAACGGATGCTTAATTCCTGGGTTACGCGTCTCGGCAAAATACTTGGCCGAGTGTATTTAGAAAAAAAGCCGCTTAAAATGCGCGACCAATAACCCCTGGGCGCGCGATTTGGTTTATTCATTAGCGACCTTGCGCCATTAACTTATTGCCGAGCAATCGGACCGAGTCCGGGGCTGATTATCAGATCAACCGCTTTAGAAACAATCAGAGTGAAGTGGCGGAGCCGGTAGGCGGACCAAGCACGTTGGAATAATAGCGTTATTAGAACTAGAAACCATGCGACTTCAAAGGCATTCGTGTTATTCGCCTTTCACCGACCCGCGCCATGGCTTAATGCTCTTCAGGGCCGACCTATTCGAGACCCTCCGCCGTTTCTTCTGTTTCATCATTTCTTTAGTGTTTCCTACACCCGGCGAAAATCACTGGCCAGAGTGTGTCCTCAAAATTATTCATCATTGATAAGTGAAACCTCGTTAATATTATTGGCAACGAATTTTTCTATGATTTACGTAAAAAATTACCAACCGGATATCTTTTTTTGCAAACGTGTAGTTCTGTAAAATTTTCCAAATTTTGATCGCAAAAGTTTTTGCTAATTTCTGTATTAAAATAATTTTTTTTTTAATTGCCATGTTGGCAGGAAAATTTTGGATCGTTGGAATTGTGTGAAAAAGTGAATTGTTGCTTTTCCATGTCCTGTTTGTAAATTATGGGAAAATATGACAGAGTATGCGATTTTTATACTGCGATCGAGAATCATTGCTTACGCCCTGCACCTTGAAACTTGTTTTACTTTCTTGAACGAGTACAAAATTTTATTTTCGTCCCAAGTTAATTGTCCCTGGTGTGCAGGTACAAATGCAGCACATGAAAATTTAGATAAATTAATGAAATTTGGCGAAATCGATTTTAATTTTTATTTTCGAAATGTATTGGGTGTAGAGCAACCTTATTTCCCAGCAACCGTCAGATACAAGACTTATGTAAGAACCTCGTTGACTGGATGCCCGAAGTTGCTTTCCTTTTTATGTTCCTTCGTTACTTTATATCTGCTCGACGCGTACATACAAAGACACACACAAACACACACACACACACACACACACACACACACACGTTGAATAAGAATGATCTATAGGATGCACTTTTATGCACTTTTGCGCAGTTACATAAAGTACAACAATATCCATAATTACGTAGACATATCGTGTAAAAAGCTTTCAGACGCCTTATGAATATTGAGTTATTTATTAATCAAGAGATTAGACAGATTAAAGATAAAATAACTTCTCCATATTGCCTCAACAAGACAATCTGAATAACAGAAATAACAACACGTTATCATGTATATCCACGGTGGCCTAGTCACTAGACCATTTAGATTTCAAAGCCTGTAATAGTATATTTTTCAATTTTTAGAAAATGGTATTCAATTTTAATATGTAAATAAATTTTTTTTTTAATATACCTACTTTTTAAGGCGGACTAAAAAGTATAAAATAATTTTTCATAGCCTCATAGAGATTTCTAACCCCATAGAGATAGTCTTGAAAATTTTGATTGTAAATTTTGAATTGCTATGAAAATACTTGAAACATTTAAAAGGAAAAACGTGGGGCGCAAGATGCATCAATTTATTTATTTCATGCGCCCCACGTTTTTCCTTTTAAATCTTACAAGTATTTTCCTAGCAATTCAAAATTCACAATCATAAATTTTCAACCCTTTGTGTACGAGGTCAGGAATCAGTATGTGACTAGGAAAAAGTATTTTATACTTTTTAGTCCATTTTCAAAAACGTTGTATTTTTTAAAAATTCATTTTTATTTACATAATTATTTTCTGCTTTTTAGCCTTGTGTATGTGAAATTTTTCAATCGATTTTAACGGTGACGTAAATATTTAATTGTTATTTCTCCGAAACGGATACACTATTTAAGAAAAATTTTGTTGAATAATTGCATTGTCATCCAGTTCTAAGCTGTGTTTCTATTTTCATGTCTCTAGTTCATCGGGAAGTTAGTTTAAAAATCAATTGCAAAATTTGTCGTCGAACAGACAGACGAGAACCCGAGCTAATATAAAGGTGGTAAAGATATATTTAAACCTGCAAGGCTTTTATCAAGTTTGCGATTCGAATGTCGTGGAGGATCTCGAAGGAGGGCGTGGCGGAGGAGTCCGGGGGGGGCGGGTGAAGGGGTTGGCGAGGGGGTGGGGTTAGTCGGGCGGCGGCTGGGAGGCATTTCATTTCCTCGGCGACTTCCGGCAAACGCGACGCTTCCGCCATATCGGGGCCGCCGCCGCCGCCGTCGACGTCGTTGCAGCAGCCACCGACGCCCGACGTCGACGTCCCTTCGTCTTCCTGCGCTCCCCGCTTCCGGTTCCGGTCCCGGGCCCCCGCCCGCCTCCCACCACCTCCCGCCCGCCCTTTTTCGTCGGCCCACCCACCGGCGGCCGCCCCACAGTTCCACGCGGCACTTCCGCTTCTCTCCGTCGTTCCCTTTTCGCTTCCGTTCGTACCCCAACCCCGTCGACTTCCGGCAACCGGCATTCTCCGGCCCCTCCCACCACCCACCGCCTCCTCCTCCCCGCCCTCCCCGCGCCCCGCGCTCCGCCCCTTGGCCCCCGACTACCCGCCCGCCGTACTTCCAGCAAGTTCCGGAGAGATTATTCCTATTTCAGTCTCTCTGGAATCCCACCAGCCTTCAGGCGTTATCCTAGACGACCTTTCGCGTACCCCGGCGAGAACCCGGGAATCGATGTTGCTGGAATATCAATCCGGGCGACGATTATTCATCCCCTTTTGTTCCTAGGGGCGCGAATTTATTTCGAATTGTTTAAATAAACTTTCTTTAGTTTCGATCACAGACAAATACAGGGTGTCTGAAAATTCCTTCAACATTCAGGAATGAGAGGTTCCTTGGGCCATTTGAAGCGACATTTTCCTTTGCAAAAGGAGTTGTTAACGAAAAACACGGACTACTCAGAGCGCGGCTACAGCGAACGGAGTCATACTCGGCGACAGGTCCCGCTTAGCGTGGCGTCGACTTTGGTCGAGCCAGAATCAATCCGCTGTGGCCGCGCTCTGATTGGTCCGTGTTTTCCGTTAATAACTCCTTAACAATGCCGCGGGCGCCATTTTTGCAAAGGAAAATGTCGCTTCAAATGATCTCAGGAACCTCTCATTCCTGAATGTTGAAGGAATTTTCAGACACCCTGCATAGTCGGGGAAAACATAATTCGGTAATTATTGCGAAAGGGTCACAGTACGCCGATTTTCATGAAATTTAAATGTGTTATGTAGCTACGCATTTTGAACAACTTTTTCCTTTTCCAATATATAGGAGGGTTGTTTTTAGCTCTCGAGATATTTGCAAAAAACTAATGCTAATGCTGTATCAAAATTTCTGCATTCTTGTACGAGCACTCATTATGACTTACATAAAATTCAACGGAAAATTTTAAGTAATTATATAAATTGAATAATATAAATTTTTACAAAAAGTAATAAGAAATATTGGTGAGCCTCTCCATCTTTCTCAAATCTACATAGCTTAGACGAATGATATATGTATAGAGAAAAAGGGGTGGGCCATAACGAGCAAGCTTCCTAGTCCTTCACTGGAAAAAAACATGGACGGCTGTTTTCGTTAAGTTCGCTTGAATTTGTAATTGGAAGTCAAGCTGGGCTCGACGCTTTGCGTATTTTTAAAAAATAATGTTTGGAGACCCTCCGGAGGGCTTGGGTTCCAGGGTCGTTCGAAAGGTTACCCTAGTCCAACTGTGACGCACGTGGTCCGCCCTTATATAACCGATCATTGCCTGTCTTTTTAACCAGCCGCATCCAAACGGTCTTCGTTTCGATCTTCAGAAATGCTTTCGATAAAATAAAGCGGAATTTTCAAATATAAATTGTAATTTAGCAATCAGTTTCAAATCGAATTTTATTTCGTCAAGAAATTACTAAAAGTTTCTCACTTATTTGAATTTTAAATCGTTTTGAAAATTGTTTGAACTAGTCTCCGATTTATTTACGTATATTACGATTAAAGGATAAAGGAAGATACTTGGTCCCATTAGGGTTTCAAGTCCATACACCACTTCCCCTTCTCTTTCCAATTTCACCTATCGCCTAATTTCAATCAAATCCAACGGGACCTACTTTTTATGGTGGGTTCCGAACCACCTTTTTTGCCAACAACAAGTGGCCAGTACCCAGACAAGTCACCGCCTGAAGTATACTGTATACCCATGCGGTCACCCATCCAAGCCCGGCTCACATCCAACACTGTTTAACTTTGGTGATCGCACGGGAACCGGTGTTTGCAGCGAGGCTATGGTCGTTGACGTATATTACGATTATTTCTTTCCTAAATAGCAACGATTAATAAATTTATAATTTTGAATTGAATGATTTGTGTTAGTCCGAACAAAATACTTGTAATGTAATAGCAGTTTATTAATTGAATAATATGTTTAGCATTAGATAAAATATTTTTATTCTTTATTAATATTTCTGAATAAATATCCAATGAAATCTCTTATCATTTGCTGATGATTCAAATAAAATCACGGACCAAGTGGAGCAGTGTCGAAATATTAAATCTTCTAAACACTTGACTTGGTTCGAAGAATTTGGTAGCAGCAGGTGTGAAGCAAAGGGGACGGGGAAGCCGTTTAAATGCAAGGAGATGGTCCTTTCCCTACCTCAACACCGATATCCCCGAATTCCCTCGGGCTGTTCCATTCTACTGATTTTCGACAGAATCTTTCTCGGTACCAGTTGCCAGAAAACATCCCATAAAATCAAACTTGAGTCGTTTCAGACAAAAGTAGAAACGAGACGTTAGTCGACTTTTGCATTACGGGAAAAAAATAAATGTGGGTAGAAGAGCAGGAGAGGCATGTACTTATATCTTATTTAAAATACTATTTTCTTTAAGAAAAATAAAGTCGAAAATATTAAATAGTTAATTAATAGTCGATGCTTTTGGTGCACAGTTTCGATCTAATTAATGACTGTATTAGCTATTTTGTAATTTAGATAATTTTTCCTGACGTTTTAATCCTGGTTCGGATCGAAACTGTGCGCAGAAAGCTTCAACAAATTAAATATTTAACATTTACGATCGACATAATTGATTAACTAAATAAAAATAAATGAGAGATACTTGGTCCCCGCAAGGTTTCAAGTTCATCCACTAATCTCCCCCTCTTTCCACTCTCACTATCGCCTAATTGCAGCCTATTTCAGCCAATTTCAGCGCGAGACCTACTGTTTTATGGTGGGTTCCGAACCACCTTATAACTGATTAAATATATTAAATACTATTTGAAATAGAATTTCGCCAAATAATGGCCAGCTCTTTTATCCTCGGAGTAGCAAACCGAGAAAGACGTCACAAGTCAGTCCGCAGTATAAGTTGAAAGAGAAGACAGAAATATGTCGAGAAAAGGAAAGAACGTCGGAAGAAGGAGAAGAAAAAAAACGTCCGAGGAAAAACATGTCGCGCATGGTGTGCGGTGTGCATGGTGCAGCAGCCAGGGTGTATAGTGATTCCCGGGGAGGTCTCACGTGTGTCGCAATCCTCGCTGGTCGATCCCTAGGGGAAGACCTCCCGGAGATTTCGAAGGTTTCAGAGAGATTTCGGAGGTTTCGTTGGGCTGTCGTGCCTGGCCAGAAGCGGCTGGATCAGTGCTCTTCGTGGAAAGGAACGGGAGACCTATATGGAGAGCTGATGGGGGCGGTGAGTGTGGGGGGAGGGGTGGGGGCTCAAAGATCGATGGAAAAACGAGGGGGACGGCGTGCGTAGTCGAAACGGTCGCAGATGGTGTCTCGCATGGTTTACGACGCAGTCCACGGCCCTTCCATATGGGAATGATACTATTTAACTCACCCCGGAGACCTGGCAGGGTGTCGGATGACCTATACACCCCTCTTCTCGGCGCACAGGTTCGGCTTTTACTGGCAGGTTCCTTCCTTCGCCGGGGCTGCCTTTCCGCTTCTCTCGCACCGAGCACCGAGCACCGAGGGAAGAATTCGAGAGCCGTTTTTTAGCTCGGCTTCGAACCCTCCGCGTTGGGGGATGCTTGATCCGGCTAGAACTCCAGGAAAACAAATCGACTGACAATGCGGCTTCGTCCATTTTCAACAGCGACCTCTGCGCTATATCGGCTACGTAAGTCGTTTCAATTGCGAATCTCATTTTCTTCGATTCTCTTATTTATTCCGACCGAATATCGTGTCTAATTCATATTTGTTTTGTTGCAGCTTCGTTCATTTTCAATAGCGACCTCTGCGCTATATCGTCTGCGTTAGTCCTCTTAATTACGTTATCTCATTTTGCTCGATCATATTATTTATTAAAATGAAGAATCGCGAGTTAACCATCCATCCATTCGTGGCTTGTAGCAAAATCCATATTTTCCAAATCCTTTATTAAGATTTGGTCCATTCGCTAATTGTTCGTCTTGTTGGCAACTTCGTAAACAAGAATCGTACAACAATTTATCGTAATTTATTTTTAAAAGGCTAGCAATCTATTTTTACGTTGATAAACTATTTTTCTTTTTATCAGCAACAAGCTTTCACGTTCAACCTGGTACGACTCTATGAGAAAGGACTTTGCTTCGTTACGAAGTTTCCTCGAAACTACACTCTTCCCAAAAAATCTCCAAAACAACCTGTTAATACCACAAAATAGTTTTCGTTTGAGTAAAAGAATCTTGTCTCTTCATAAAGATTTCGTTTTCACCTCGAACCACCGCAAGCTCCAAGCCCGGAGTCCCCACTCGCCAATGAGCCTTCGAAATCCGATGTTTCGTTTCCGTTTTATCGCGGTTTGAACGGAAAACCGCGGGAAACCATAGTTTTACAGGCGCATAGAGTCGGCGACAGAAACGAGCGTAACAGCAAAGACATCAAAAGGGTTCTTTCCGAGGAATTTTTCGGCGAAAGAAGTATGCGATAGGTGACACGTGGAAAGGATGGTAAAAAAGCATTAGGGAGAAAAGGCAAAATGGATTGAGGGTGGCGCGAGGGGTTGAATTATAAAGATGAAAGCCGTTGTCAATAGGGAGGTCCACCGGCACCCTTCTCTTTATCCTCTCTTCCTTTTTCTTCCGCCCCTCCTCCCCCCATCGTTCACTATTCTACCCCACCCCACTCTCTCTCCCTTTCTACTATCTCTCTCTCTCTCTCTCTCTGGTTTGGGCGTCCCTTTCATCAGCTACGCTACTGATACACCACACACCTCTGAAAATCGTTACGGCTTTTTAAGATCAGTCGCAGTGTCCGTGAAATAGATTTTCCTTTTTATACGGTTAGTTGTTCTATATGTAAAATTATTGAGATACTTGTTTATCTCTCTGTTAGACCGACGGTTGTTAACTGTTTCATAATGTTCTTCGAGTTATACCAATTTTCATTATTTTATGAATACTTTATTTATTTATTTACTGCTGTTGCTTTTAACCAAGTGGTTTATATAGCAAATACATTAATATTACATTGGCTTACATTAAGTCGGTGTTTCATTGTTTTGTTTTTCTTTTTTAATTTTTACAGAACATTGTTTGACAAAATTTCAAATTGTTTTCAGCCCTTCTATATCAGGTTTACATAAGAAAGAAATAGCAATTTGAAAAAATGAAATGAGCAATTTTGCAATTTAAACTTTTTCTTCCGTAACATTTCGGTCCTGGTTTGGACCCATTTCAAAACAATTATGCGTCTAAAGAATATTAAAAAATGTATATACTATAGGTGGATTCAAAATTGAAAAAAGGATATTAGCGCTTACTTGCTATGTATAAACTTAATTGTGTAATGTGTTGAATATTGATTACTGTGGTTCACCGTAGAATCGCAGAGTGTTTTATTCATTTGTCCCTGGGTGTAGTTGAATCATTTAGGAAACTTTCGGAGACAAAGAACACAGTGCGAAAAAATCTGTGGCGTAAAAATTAAAGAGAAAAATCAAGTCGTGCCGCAGGCTAAGCCAGAATTGATTTGACCTTGCAAAAGGGTGCGCGCACCCCCGAAAAGAGAGAGAGAAAGCAGAATTCCCAGCTGCGACCGAATGACTAATACGCCAAACGTTCGTCGGGGTGCGAGCAGATTTCTAAGGGTCGAAACGAGCTGCATCGAATCCGCAGATCGAACGTGCACGCGACTCGCACACTTCCTACTAGTATCGCATTCGTTCCTTCGAACAACCAGGAAATTTTCCATCCCCGCCGCAATAGCAATCATTCGCGCGAATCCTTTGTTCCAGAACACTTTTACCACCTCTTCTAACCGACGAGAATACATTTCTTCATTCTGTATCGTTCATTAATAAACTGTTGAATTTTATGCATTTATCATAATAATTTTACAGTACAACACGGAGACAAACAAAAACAATTGTTATTATACTATTTCCAATCCATTGAAATTTCGTTAAGGAGACTACTCTGAACCTTGCAGTTAATTCAGACAATTTTTATTCTTCATCAAAATCCGCAATTTACTTATTAAGATTAGAAGATGATCGCGCGCGTGGAAGATTTACAATACGTACGTTCCGATTAGATTGCAGATTTCTATGAAAAATAAAAATTGCCTCCAGGAGCTACCTACTTTATTCGGATCTTAATCATTTTAATAAAAATAATACAACATTGCTTTGAAATCTTTGAAAATGCATTAAATCCGTGGTCCAGTTATAAATAAGTATTATAAGTACACACCGTGTGAATCTTTATTGAATCTTGATTAGAAATTGTTAATATAACTGAATAATATAACATCTTTAAATTCTTTTACTGTCTTTACAGTTCTGTATCTGACCAATCTATTCTTGCACAAAATCCAATCTAATTACACGACTAATGTAAACACGTCAATACTAGAAAGATTAATAAAACGAATAGAAATAATTGGATAACGAACAATTTCCGAATATGTAAGTATGTCACATTTCAATGTATTTATGTATATTACTTACAATTAATATAATGTGTTCACATGAAAATGTGACTGAAATATTTCTAAAACAAACAGTACAGTAAAAATTGAAAGTTGTGTCAGGGATGGACCGGACCTGACCGATTAAAAAAAAACACCCTCCCCCTAAATGCTACCCTCGGAAGCACCCTCTGAGTTAGGCTAGCCCGTAGAATATTACACGGCGATTTTCGAGGCCCGTTACCGATTCGTCTCGCGTGTTACGATTTCAGCTACCCTCGTTCGGCCGAGAAAAACAAGGGTGGAACACAGTCCACGAAACGATCATTCTTCTTCACGTTCCGAGCCCCTATTTCACGGAATGTGACGTCCTGGTTGCTGGTCGATTATTATCACTGTCGATCGAGATTTCCACGGTAAACTTTCTTTTTGCAGTACTACAAAACGTACATAAATATTCTAAAAATTATGATGTACACATAAGACTAATAAGAATAATTAAGTGTCTGTGCTAATTACACTACGGACTTTCATTAATTTCCAGTGAGTAGATATTTATGAAATACAAGAAAAGAAATGTATCGCGTCTAAAAACGTGTCTACTCGACACAACCCCAACGACCTAATCCCCAGTCCTGATTTCATAAAACGAGTTGTGAAATTTCAAATTTGCATAAAGGTCTCGTTGAACGAAGCGACATTTTCGAAAGATGAAGAATATTGAAAAATCTCTGGCCCCAGGCTCCTATTACGTCTTCGGAATAATTTCCTGGGAAAATCCGAATAGCGAAGGCGCTCGAAAAATCCATGCTGGCCCGTTGAAATCGATCGCAGCGCGTCGACTGCGCGACTCGTTACCGCTCGACGACCTTTTCCTTCAATAGTAAAATCAATTAAAGTCGTTCGAAACTGTCCGTGTGTACGATCGAGCCGAGGGGCTCCCACATATCTCGGGAACGAGTGCCTCTCCTTCCTTCCCTCGTCTCACTTCCCCCCTCACCACGGCTAATCTTTCTCTTCCTATCTCTCCCTCTCCTGCCCCTTTTGTTCGTCGTTCTGTCTCTCGGTTCTTTTATCAATCGGCTATTTGATTGCTTTCGGTCCCACTATCGAGTTAACTCGTTCGAGTGTCTCTCGCTTCTCGTCCCTAACCCTCCCCCTTCCCTCTCCCCCACAGCCCCTCTTTGTCTTGGATCACGTCTCCGTTCCTCTTATTTGATCCATCGCCTTGCTCGTACTCTCCTCGTTGCCTTCGATTGACCCTTTACTCGGCCAGACGTCGCTGCAGCCGGCCTCTATTCGAGCTGACGACGCACTGTGGATTGCATACGATCATCTTCATCATTTTTCCTTGCTTCTTTCTTACGGGCTTTCGCAGTGGAAAATATTTCCAGCTGATTCTGTTCGGACACTGGAGACCCGGAGGTACACCGGACAGTCACAGTGACTCCCAATAATATTCGACACTCTTAACAAGACGATTACTTTTTTAATATTCTACTATACAATTTGAACTTTTTTCGGAAGCTAGAGTAATTAGTTTGCTACAGGATGTGGAAAGAAATTTTGTTGAAAAAAAATTGCAATCGATGTAGTTGTAAACTCTTTGTGAATGACTAGCTTAAAGAAGGATTGGTGCATGTTGCGAAGCCACCAGGATATTAAATTGTTTGGAAAATTCGATAGTCAATCTATATATACAGGGTGTCCCAAAATTCGTGTACTTCCCGGAAATGGGAGGTTCCTTGGGTCATTTGAAGCCACATTTTCCTTTACAAAAATGACGTCGGCGGCTTTGTTTAGGAGTTATTAACGAAAAACACGGACCAATCAGAGCGCAGCTACAGCGGATTGATTCTGATTCGGCCAATGGCGCCGCCACGCTAAGCGGAACCTGTCGCTGAGTCGGACTCCGTTCGCTATAGCTGCGCTCTGATTGGTCCGTGTTTTTTGTTAATAACTCCTAAAC
>CM052344.1:12015474-12041972 GCA_028455595.1 Lasioglossum vierecki | reverse complement strand
GCTTCAAATGACCCAAGGAACCTCCCATTTCCGGGAAGTACACGAATTTTGGGACACCCTGTATAATAAAATCGTGTCTGTCTGTATGTATGTTTGTTCCGGCATCACTTGAGAACGGCTCAACGTAGAAAGCTGCGGTTTGGACCGTTAGACGCAGCGTTTCTTTGAGAAGGTTATAGGGCAAACCGAATTCGAAAAAGTCCATTGGTTCAAAAGTTGTGACGTAATTACCACATTTTCCCCCTCTTTTCGGCACGTTTCTGCTTATAACTTTTGATCGGATGGACTTTTTCGAATGCGGTTTGCTCTAAAACCTTCCAGAGACAGACACAGAGATAGAGAGAGTCCGAGAGAGAGAGTGTCAGAGAGAGAGACAGAGAGCGTGAGAGAGTGCGAGAGATAGATAGAAAGATAGAGTGAGCGAGAAAGAGTGAGCCAGAGAGAGAGAGAGAGAGAGAGAGAGAGCGTGAGAGAGTCGGAAAGGAAGAGAGAGAGTGTGCGGAGAGAGTGAGAGAGTGCGAGAGAAAGATAGAGAGAGCGAGAGAGAGTGAGAGAAAGAGAGTCGGAGAGAAAGAAAGAGAGTGTGTGGAGAGAGAGAGAGTGCGAGAGAGAGAGAGAGAGAGAGAGTGAGCGAGAGAGAGAGAGAGAAAGAGAGAGCGAGAAAGCGAGAGAGAACAGGAGTCGCTGCGGGGGTTGGCGAGCGAAGAGAGCAGGGGGCGGAGCCCCCTAGTATAATATAAATTACAGACGCAATTATTAACCCTTCGCACTCGGAACTGTTTTACTTCGAAAATTAAACATATATTCCTATCTCTGAATATGAAATTAATAGCATTAACAGCTCATACAATATTGAAATGTTTAATAATTGGATAGATTTCGACATATTCAATAATGTAAACGATATTTCCAATTATAGCACAGCAATTTTTAGCAGTGACTCGGAGTCACCACTCAAGTGATAAGTGTTAATTTTCTTGAAGATGATCCGAACATAGATCGAAACGTCGAATTTTGAAATTGATTTTGATTTTGAGAGCATCGATACATCTTTTATAAATAAATATACGATCGATAGAAAGGAACATTGATTAATAATAATTGTAATAATACAATGAACAATTACAAGAATTGAACGAGAAAAAGAAACCTGTTGTACTTCAAGACATTATTTCTTTGCATCCCGAAAAGATCTAGTCCTATGTATCAAGTATTTAGTGTGAAAACATGTTTTGAAAATATTTGTTTCTTTTGTAGTGTCGTTACAGAAGAAACCTCCCTTACGTCGAAGAACACCTCGTGAAAATCGTAAAAATCGTGAAAACGCACAGGTGGAAAACAAGGTTGTCGGTGTTTTCGGTGATACGATTTCTTCTTCCCGTGCCTCTGTCGGAATGATTCCACCCCCTCGTACGGAGAGGGTTGAAGAAAAACCCTTTTATCGGGGAGCGTGCGCGCACGAGCCGTTGTCCTTGCACAATGGCCCGTGTAATCAGCGGCGAGTGATTGTCACACGACGCGCGTACCTTTCCCTCTATATATCTCTCCCTCTCTCGCTCTTTTTCCCTTTCTTTTCTGCATTTTTTCCTCGAACTGCAAGGGCCAGCGTACAATGACGTCGGGGATTCGTCATTGTTCCAGGCGACCGTAAAAGCAAAGCAAAAGCCCTAGCAAAAAAACATCTGAGCAATACTTTAATACGGATCGTACACCCTCCTAACCATCTCTACCACGGTGTCTCTCTTCCCCGCCGTTCCTCAAACCACCCCTTCTGCGGCGCTTTCTCCGTCAGTGAACGCGTGCCACCGACGAAAATCTCATCATTTAGAGTGGCTCGACGCGTACGCAAAGCAGCACACGGTGTGAACGCGACTCGATCACAATGTGGCGATTAGAACAGTCGGCAGAATATGCCACTATCAGACTTATCATTCTCCATACTGTCTTTTCCAATAAAAGTTCCACGGGAATGACAGTTTTTTAAATATCTATCAGACCTGTCAATTATACGAATATAATACAATACAGTCACGTCATCGATGACACACAATTTCTATCAGAATAACATTTTTTATTAATATTTTTTTTATTTTTTTTTTTATTTTTTATTTATATTTTTTATTAATAATGTGATCAAATGACAGAAAATTTTTGTATAGTTTCAAGACAATTTCAAGAGAGATTTGATCGATTAAATATTTGTAATCATTTTTAAACATATTTTAAATTCAATTTCATCTGTCAGAGTCTTGCACAGTGCAATTTATTCAACGCCACACGATTTCTATGGAACATAATCAGCGTAGGAGAACAAACCAGTGTTAATATTGCTAATAAATATTAATACCCCGAATCAATAATTTTAGCGACTCTCATTGAAAGTGAACCAATATTTAGAATCAATAATCATATTTTGCCGATCAATCGAACCAATCTCAATTTCAGTATCAACTAATCACTCAATCATGTCAAAATCAACTAGCATTGCAAAACTGCAAACATCAATCGGCCAGAGAAACTATTAATTCCAATGTTGCAAACCTTTGAACTTTGATTGGATAAAAGATTCAACAATTCCGTTATTTATATATAATATAAAATTATGCTTCTTTAAAAAACTATCAATATGTACGTCTTACCAGTATTTCCTAGTATCTAACTAACAACCGAATAATATGAATAACTGTAAAATGCAAAATACGAAGCCGGTAATTTGGCTGGTGATAAGTGTGAATGGTGTGAATCAATCCCCGAAATCTGAACGACTCGGTAAGATCAGAAAAATCATAAAAACAAAATGGAGGCGGTCACATGGGAGCGTGATGCATCCCTCTCGACGGATTTCGAAATCGATAGCAAAGACCGTAATTAGGTTGCAAAACCGTTCCCAGAGGGGGTGGTAGCGACTTGGGGCAAGGGGGGCGGGTGGTGGTAAGGGATGCAACGAATATCCGCAGTGGGGGCTGTGCGTTGTTTGTCGGAAACCGGGGCATCCTGCTAATGCCTTGGTTAGTACTCCAGTTTCCTTTGTGGCACCCTCGCGCTGCGGGCCCATCCCTCCACGCACCCCCTGCAGAATGCAATTTAAGCCGCCGCTGCTACGCCTAACCGGCCACCACGTGCCCCGCGCCAACCCTCTCTCTCTCTCTCTCTCTCTCTCTCTCTCTCGCGAGCGAGCGCGATCGATCCTTATGAAAATTCGAATCCGAAGCGTGCCTCCTTTCCACCCTCTCCGCACACCCTCTGTCACGCTTGCTTTTAACGTTTTGGCCGACAAGACCGATCGATGCCGCAGCAACGGTTAACTATGATTCCCCTAACTGGACTGTCTCTTCTAGAAAATATTTGCTTTCCTACCGAATTTAACCTTGAACGACCTTGGAACCACCCTTTGAATTGTTCAAGTGGGAAAACAATCAGTAGCGCGGTTTCTTTGAAACAGAACGGGTGCTAGTCTAAATATATTTCGTTAAAGTGTTATGTTAAACATTTATGTAGTTATTGTGATTGTTAAGAAATATTTCTTGTCAAATTTAAGCGATGAATTTTCATGAATAAACTGTTTTCTTATTTATTCTTTTTGGCAAAAGATTATTGAATAAAACAGGAAATATCTTGTTCATTGAAGGTCATTGCTCGAATAAACAAATTGGGCTCTCTGTTTCACCTTAAAATACCTAAATTGCTTTGTTCGCCAAGCCAATACGTAGTTTCATGTTTTTCACGCAAAAATGCATTGTCACACCGCTGATAGCTTGATAACGCAGGAAAATCTAATTACGTTTACCGATGGACGTTGATTAAGTGCGTTGTATTTATGGACGGGGCGTGATTGCCAAGTCCCCGGCCAGAGTTAATCCAGATCGGAGTGATGTTAATAAAACGGCATAACTGTTTCTTTTGCGCATTAGAAGCGCAGATAACGCGGCCAGGCGGCGAATAGTTTGCCCGTCCGGTGATTAGGCGGCTTCCTGCAAAGAAAACACGGCCGACGCACGATGGATCGATCTCGATCAACGATCTAGAAACGGAAGCCCCACCCGTTTTACCTGTCCTACCTGCTCGATCCGCGGCCTCCGGGCGTTTCCGGTTTCTTCGCGAAGAACAGAAGTCAACATCCTCACTCAACTGCATCCAAGGTTCACAAACCAACACCTAAACTTCTGTATCGCAATAATTTCGCAACTGCTCTCTCATTAACTCCCCCACCCCAACGACCAGCCTTTTCTATTAGAATCTAGCTGACCATAAATTATGATTTTTGTAATGTCAATTCATCAATTGGAATAGAAATAAAATAAACTAGTTGGCGGATGTTGATAATGTTGATAATGTAAATTCCTAATTGAAATATTGATTAATAGCTGCGACGTTCGTTTTTTTTTGTTCTATTGAATTACGATTCAAAAAGCGATTTTACTTTCTCCTAAATTTTACATTTTTCCGGGCAACTATTCCAAACTTTTTCTTTCCCTAAAACCTTATATGTACTATTCCGAACATTGAAAACAAAAAACTAGCCAAATCGGTTCAGCCGTTCTCAAGTGAAGCGCTTACCATCGGAACAGTATTTGGTCAAACGTTGTCCTGTCCAAATTTAAATAAAGAAGCCAGTACTATTCATATGTAAAATCTATCCCGGTAAAATGAGTTGGTTGATTTTTCATACGTTGTAGCTTATGATTTACTGAAGAAAAGATGTAATGGGCACAAAGCTCAATAATGGACAGTTATCGAGCTACAATAATCAGTGAAACATGACAAATTCGAGCTGCTGAATACTCAAATAACAGTACTGAACAGTACTGAACAGTACGGTTTCAACCAGCATTGTGTTCAAATCAGTTCTGAATGTTCAATTTACACAATTAAGTTTATACATGGCAAACGCAAACTTCCTCTGAAAAGGGTCCAAACGAGGGCCGAAACGCTAAGGAAGAAAAAGTTTAAATTGCAAAATTGCTAATTAAATTAATTGATCGAAACTGTACGCCGAAAACAGGAACAAATTAAATATTATAATTAATATTTGATCAATTATATAGTCTCCGAAAAGCTCTAAGTACGAAACATGCTGCTCGAGAGTGCAGCATAAATTTCTCAGGTTTTCTTCATACAAGTTAAAGAATCCAATGTAATTCTTTGATCTTGATTACTCTACAATATTTATTATCTGCTCGAAGAATAATATCCGACCAGAGCTTTATTTTTAATTTAATTGATAACATTGTCCAACAAATTTAAACTTTTTTTATGTTTTCATATAACTGTTGGGTGGATGTTATAGATTTTTTAGGCTTTAATTTGGCCTTCACTTTTTTCCTACACAAAGTTTTTGAAAAACATGATTTTTTAAAAGAAAAACTATTTTTCAACTTTAAACAATTATTGTGATGTTTTTTTTATAAAAGATATTGTATTGTTCTTTACACCAGAAGATTCTCTAGACTTTCCCGAATTCAGTGATGTGCAATAGTAATACATTATGATTGTTTAATATGTTTTTAATGTAACAGAAAAAATAAGGGTCCAGCGGAAAATTGAACTGCACCAGGCGATAGAGCAAACTTTTATCTTGAGAAACCACCCTGTCAAGTTGCGAACGTTGACGTTTTTACCGAACCAGAAAGCAAAATATCATCGCGGAACAATAGTCACCTTCAGTGACGCTCAGTGACGCACTCCACTACAGCGAGCGTTCTACGGGATGCAGCGCGGCGCGGCTGACGGCCGCTCTAGTGGTGAGCGTCACTGGCGGCGACTCGTGTTCCGCGATGATATTTTGCTTTCTGGTTCTGTTTCTGATAAAAACGTCAACTTGACAGGGTGGTTTCTCAAAATAAAAGTCTACTCTACCGCATGGTACATTTTGATTTTCCGCTGGAGCCTTATTTTCTGAGATAAATCAAAAAATATCATCGAAATTTAATGCAAAAGTGGCGTCTCTCCGTATTTAATGATAGTTTAAACGTGTTTAAACATTCATAATCTATTACTATCGGATATGACTGTATCCAGGAAAGTCTACAGAATCCGTTGCTGCAAAGAACAATTCAATATCTATTACAATAACATCACAATAATTGTTTAAAGTTGAAAAATAGGTTTTTTTTCAAAGTCATGTTTTTCAGAAACTGTGCATGTAGGAAAAAAATTATGGCCAAAAAATCTATAAGATCCACCCAACAGTTATTTTAAAACATTTTTACTGTTGGGCGGTGTAATCATATTGATTGTTCTTCTCTACTTGCGCAAATCAATCTGTATATTCCGGAACGTGAACTGAGAACAAGAGCGGGTTTTCAGACACTTAAAGCTAAATCTACTTATGAATTAATTAATCCAATGAGAATCGTATTATTGTAATATTGCAAAATCATGCACTATTTATAACAGTATTGATTTTTTCATTGAATCTCTGCAAAATTTTAAAATGCAACCACACAGGATTATATGATAATACCTATCGATTCTACCGGTATCATTTATACCGGTATTATTTTGTTTTCTTTTTCTTTGTCTTTGTGCGCATGTCCCTTATTTTCTTTCTTATTAGATAAGTAGTCTTGTATCTTTCTCTTGTTTTTTCTTTTCCCTGTAAATACTTATGTAAAAAGGGCTTCTGTCCGTCTATAATAAATAACAATGATAACAATAAAATTTAATCGAACCTGTGCGTCGAAAGCATTAACAAAGAAATACGTTAAATTGCATGAAATATAACGATCGATATCGTTCGGAAACTTTTCTCCGCTACCATTTTCCTCGAGGTAGAATGTCCATTTGTTAGAAGAAACGGTAGATCCTGTCCGCGTCTCTTGTGCAGACGAGCGCAAGAGAAGATCTGTTTGTAAAATCTGATGAATCGAAGATATGACCCGTTTAATCGATAGATCGAACGTGTGGAGGAGAGAATTTTGACTGGAATCCGTAGTCCTCGGAAAAAGAGGAAGTGGACGGCTGATCCGCGAACAGTTTCGAGGTCGTCGTCGTCGTCGAAGAAGAGGAAAAGGAAGAGAACGGCGAAGAGGAGAAGATCGGTGGTTAAGCCGCTTTTTGCTAAGTGGATGAGAAACCAGGGGAACCGACCCGGTGAACCAAGGTCCCCGAGGACAGAACGGTACCCTGTGCCCTCTTCCTCCCTCTTCGTCCCCGGGCCCACCTCCGCGGGAGAGTTCGTTCTCCGTCCCTCTTTGTCTCTCCTCTCTCGAGCACAGGCTACCGAGGACGCGGAGAGTCCAGCAACGTCGAGAGAGCCTCCTTCTCATAAATTCCAGCTTACGTGTTTTTGATGCACCGTACCAGGTGCATGTGTGTTGCACAAGCGTCTATGTCTGCCGCTCTGATGGTGCCTGCCTCTGCTGCGGCGGCTGCTGCTGCTGCTGCTGCTTCTTCTTCTGCTTCTTCTTCTTCTTCTTCGTCTTCTTCTTCTTCTTCCTCCGCGGACTTCGCTCAAACTGGTTACCCATTCTAACCTCGTCCCTCGGCTAAGCTGACTGTTCCTGATCCGACCACCACTTCAACTAGAGTTTAATAGTCCGACTGAGATTCGATGAACTTTGAATTAGGTATTCTTTCAGGGAAACATTCACATTTTTGTGTTTGCTCTGTGATAGGTGATAGGATCAGCGGCGAAATACATAAAGAATTATTGGTACACCTTTCGTAAACGAAGAATGTGTTTTCAAAATTGCCTCCGAACGACCTAACTTCCTTTCTCCGAGATGTCGGATGGATCGGCTTAGTGGAAAATCTGTAAACTTTTTAAAACACTGGAAATGTGAAGAAAAAAGTTACCCTACGTAAAATTAAGTTAAATAACATTTTTCTTGCCATTTATATTCGTTTACGGCTCGCAGTCACTTATCAGCGATATCGAATAACAAATAACAATGATTATACTTGAAATATTATACAATTATTAAGCAACGATACTTAATTTGATTGATTGATTGCATATTGCACTTATGGGAGTTTTAATCACAATTTAAAGAAAACGTAGTACTTTATAATTATATCTGTCAATGAGATATATATATATATATATATATATATATATATTGCAATATTGTTAAAGAATAATAATAACATGTGAGAGATTAGACGTATAGACGTAGGCATAGACTATAGCCCAGAATCTAGACGTGGCACAATGTTTCCGATCGGAACCATTGATACCAATTTTCGAGAAAACATTCACAATTTAGAAGTATAAATTATTACTTTATGGAGTTAAAACTGATGGGAAATGAAAAGGGGCTTATTGAAGAATCAAACACAAAATAACATAAGCATCCATTTATTATAACAAAGAAACGAGCAAATAAACACAATGTTATACGGAAAAAAGTTTAATAAAACTAATAGAACTGCTGGAAGAAAGTTTCCGCTTTTAAATACGGCGAAATACGGAGCGACACTGGTGGCCACTCCTGTCGGCTGAAGATATTTTACTTTTGGGTTCGAATAAAACGTCGACTCGTTAACTTCAAAGGGTTAGGGTTGGATTAGTCTCAAGATAAAAGTCTGCTCTATCGCGTGATATAGTTTGATTTTTCGCTGAACCCTCATTTTTTAAGATAAACTGAAAAATATCCTCAGAAACTGGTGTAAAAAACTTGTCTATCCATCTTTAACGATTGTTTAAACATGTGTAAAGGTTCACAATGTACTTATATGGGATATCACTGTATTCGGGAAAGTCTACAGAATCAATTGCTAAAAAGAACAATGAAATATCTTGTATAATAACATGACAATATTTGTTTAAAATTGAAAAATATATTTTCTTTTTCAAATTTAGTTTCTTAAACACTTTGCGTCTGGAGAAAAAATAAGGCCAGATCTAACTGCAATTATTGAACAAATTTATTGTTGGACAGTGTAAATCGAATCGGAAACTTTCTTCCAGCAGTTCTACTAATAATATAATTATAAATTGTATTAAATAATGTTATAAGTATAACATTTTGTTTATTTGCTCATTTCTTTGTTATAATAAATGGATGATCATGTTATTTTGTTTTGTTTGATTCTTAAATAAGCCCCTTTTCATTTCCCATCAGTTTCAACTCCATAAAGTAATAATTTATACTTCTAAATTGTGAATGTTTTTTCGAAAATCGGTATCAATGGCTCCGATCGGAAACATTGTGCCACGAGGTGTAACAACTAAATAGTAATTAGTCGATGGTGCCCATCACTAATCTGGTTTCAGCAGAGATCGGTGGAAACGCGCCCTAAGCCGTGCCAAGGAAGGCAGGGAACGTTTTTTGGTAGCACAGCGGTACGCCGGTAGTCCCGTAACTCTCGCAAATAGCTGTAATACTAGACAACAGACGCAGAATCGAGACTACGACGAAATCATTACCAGGAACACGTTGCTTTCACCCGATGCAGGAATCGAGGAGGTGTTCAAACACCGTTCGATCGACCTCGGTGTGCTCGCGAGCGCACGCGCGCGCGCGCTTACGTTTGTCTTCGTCCCCTTATTTAGAAAGGAGTCTTAGCCTAAGAGCATAGAGCCCGTCAAATTTTAATTGCTACTTGTTCTCCGACCGATGAACGTGCTCCTAACATGCGAAATCAAATACTTAATCTCATCGAGACGAAGACCCACGATGCTGGGGATAAAACGATATCGCAGATTCCTTTAGCTATTAGTATTTTCTAACAAAAAAATTCAAAACTTTATGAGAAACGTTACTGCAACTGGCAAAGGAATCGCGTACAGCAAGTCGAAAATATTCCGTTTCATTCTGTTGCAAAATTAAAACAAACATTTCAGAAATGTTTCAATGTTTCAATTTGAGACAAAAATCGTCATTTTCTGCGTTCACATGACCTACACTTGCTACCCGTCACGCGAAAGGAGAAGTACGTTGAATGGGCTAGCAAGATTGCGCGTTGTACAATAAATAATTAATTAAAAAAATATTTTCTTGTAACTTGAGCATGTACCGATGCGTCTCAGAAATATTTATTCCCATTTTGCTAATAATTCTACGGGAAAAATCAATCGTGTACATCATCCGTCACATGAGATAGAACTACCCTCAGCCAACCCTTGTTAACTCGAAGACCCGAGTCGAATTGATAGGTAGGTGATAAGGGTACGTCAGGGCACTGGTATATTTTTTCAAAATTTCAGGCACCTCCTTAAGGGTAACAAAAACAAAACTGCTTCTAGGGGTAGTTTTCAAAATGAACCGTCAATCCACACGCGTGTGTACTGGATCGTCTGTATCAGGCCGAGCGTCAATTTATCTTTCGCCAAAAGATTCCCGAGATTCTTTAAACGTCATAACCGATATGCCAAAAAGCGAATCTAAGCTTTTCCGTCTTTGTAAAGATCAAAGAAAGAAAAAAGAAATGGGAAATCGAACAGAAAGAAAATCAGTCCATTGGTCCCCGGGAAAAAATGGCTCGCGGCTCGGACACGGCGCAGGAATCTCAGCCGGAGGAATTCGAATGGGAGCAAAAAAGGTAGCCGGAGCTTACCGGAAGTGGCTGAGACTCGATCACCCTCGGATCGTTACAATGAGGCTCACCGACTCTGCCGTAGCGAAGGAAAAAGAGGAAGACAGAACGGAGGCAGGTGGAAAAGATGAAGCGGCGAGAGAGGACGAGTCGAGAGAGAGAAGAGGGTGGGTGAGGGGAGAGAGAGAGAGAGAGAGAGAGAGGGCAGAGAGAGAGAGAGAGAGAGAGAGAGAGAGAGAAGACGTGCTGTCGCGGGAACGCCACGCGTGATCGAGTTACCTGGACGAACCGGCGTGGCGCAGGTGAGGTTGGTGCACGGCCTGCGGGACAAAGAACCGCAAGAAATACCGATACCACCTTACCTCTGGGACTTAAGGTCGCTGTCGCAACCTAAAATAGTCCCTCGAGTCTCCTTTTTCCTCCCCTCCCTATGCCTGAGCCTGTACCACGGGCTTCAAGTTAGAAGATCGAGAAAGATTTTAGATCTTCAGGGGATGGAGATGCTGACGTGTTCTTTTCTTAGAAAAGGAGGAATGGAGGAGGTGCTGGTAGGTTCGTGGGGAAGAAGCGCGCTCTTAGAGGTGGCCGGACACGCGAGCCCTTCGAGACATCGATACGTCGAAACATAGATATACCCCTAGTGTTGCCTCATCCTTCTTGTGCGGTTTGCCCGTTACGTCGCGTCCACCACTCGCGCAAGGATCTGCGCATGCTTTTTTTCTTGATTACGCGAGGTCATCAAGACAATTGTGCAGTGTTCCTCGACTGTTCGACTGGATAATAGGGATTTAATAATGGAGGATCGATCGTTTGCCGGGGTCGGAATTAACCGTTTGATGGTCGAATAGAAAAAAAAATAGAAGAATGAAAAGTTTCTGTAATCGAACATCGAGAGAGTCGAGCTATTCAAGTAGCTAACTTGTAAGTCTCCTCGGCTGCGAGGAGACAACCGAGATCTTGTTCGAGGCCGAGATAAAGGAGCCTCTCCGTTGCGTGCGGTATAGCCCATTCGCAATTTTCTCCCTTGGGTGACAGGAAGCGTGACACAAAAGCGTGTTTTATCGCGTCGGTGCTAACCAAATTGATGGTTCCCGTACATTCCGTAACAAGCGATAGAGACCGTAAGAAACGAATCGAACTAGAAAGAAAAATGAAAGAAACGGCGGAGACCTGACTGAAACCTAACACTATGATGGCATTTTCGTACTCGGTTCGTACTTTTCCAGCAAAACAAACTCGAATGTGGACAGTCTTCCAAACACTCTCAATGTAGACGATCCTAACCTAGCAAACCATTAGAGTGAACACAGTGCTCGAGCATTGATTCAGACATTGTTCCCATTCAATTAATTCAATTTTATTAGTTTGATTCCTATGCTATTCATATCGGAGCAGTAGAAGAGGTTTCAATAACCGAAGCGTAGACGATTTCATCGAACTATAGTTGCCATCTTGGTGAACCACCAATTGCTCCAAAGATGGGCTAAACTCGTCGAGAGCGATATTTGTAGAAAAAGTCTTAGAAATCATCTATTGATTGAAAGATGAGATTAGGTTCGATTAGATTACCATAGGATATGGATGGATAGATGATGAATGGAGGGATGTAGTAGATCCAAACAAAACCAAGTCGAGTTTCTTTCCAAATAAATGAAATTAATCATTTATAAACGAACTTCTATCCCATGTTTCAAAGTAAAATCATTTCAGGCTCAAACGTTCTCCCTCTACCTTAAAAACCAATGACATAACCTAGAAGAAAACGCTGATCGGACCTTTTCTCTGTGAACAAACCAACAAATGAATTGTGCAAACGGATGAAGGAACATTTCTAGTAGAATCTCGCCAGGGCCATTAAAAACATAGAATTTCGAGCATGTTTAGGGTACGTCGCAGCCAGTATCCATTTCAATTACACGCACGTCGCGGTTATGTCGCCTTTGTGCGGCTGTGCGCTCGCGCGCGCCGTCAGGAGGATGATGGGAAGACACGAAAAGAATGTAACGAGAGTGACCGAGCGAGGACCACGTCGCAAATTGCCTGAATTAATGCCGCAGTAGGGTCGTTTCAACGTGTCGAAATAAAACTCGCCCGGCGAGCTATGATTTCCGACTGTGGCGGCCGATCGTTTTTATAGATTCGGGACTTGAACAACATTGTTCTTGAAGCGGCCACCTAGGGGGCCAATTCTGGCGATCCTTCAAGCTTTTCGGGCACCCGTGGCTCTGCTACATTCGCCTAAGAAACCACGACGCGGACAAAACTTTCGCCGTTCGTGTAGATTGACGCAAACCCAGTTGAAATGATCTCAATTAGAGGATCGGTGTTAGACTCCGCCGGAGAGCGTTCCTTCGGTCGTCTTCGGAGCCGAAATGCTTCCAACCGACGTCAAACCGTGTCTCAAACCTCGTTGTTCCATTAGAAACTACACCGTTAATCAGTTTTCCTATTTCACTAATTCTTAGCTCATTAATTTTCAACTTAATTTGATTCGGCGCTGAGAAATATGGCTGTCATCGAAGAATAATATAAGCAATTTAATTTTATATAAATTGTATACGTTCCCTTGCATTTATGTTTTTTTACACTGCTTCCATGGTGAAAATTTAAACGAATCATTGCTAACAAAAGTTAAGAAGATCTTGTTGGTTTAATGTTCATGCAGAAAATATTCTTTGTACATTCTCTGGAGATTGATAAATATATGTAAACAATTTTAGCTTTGCCATCGAAGCAGGAAACTATTTTTCGAGCATGCAACGGGGGCTACGTTTTCAATGATGATAAATGATGATAGACGAAGATGATCTTCTACCATCTTGCACTCGCTACCATTATTCCATCGGTGTAGAATTCCTCTGACTTCCGGTTGTAGTTTCTGCCAGCTCAGAGTTAGATGAAATTTTACAGAATGATTGAAAACGCGCTGCAAGCCATTTGACAGCGTAATCATACATAAATGTGCATCATATAAAACCACAGATATGAAAATGAATTTTTAATTGATCATAACTAGAAGATGCAAAAATAGACAGCGTGCCTGAACTCTGACAAACTCGAGTAAAATGAAAATTAATTTTCTTTCTTGCTACGTTTAATAAAATTTATTTAAATTTTCAAACTTTAATGAATCCTTCTATATAATGTTTTCTTCTGCTTGAAAAATTGCACCCGGCGTATCCTCGTCGTAAATGCACAAAGTCTATGAATAAATCTCTTGGACACCGTTTAAGAAAACAATGGCATATTCTAAAACGGTAGCATAACTCATGAGACTAACGTCTTGGCTGCATCGAAGGGAGCAGAATCCGTTTGTGAAGGGTCAAAGGGAGGCCCGAAGGTAACCCCAGTTAATTGTGGGCGGACAAGTGTCGAGAGACGGACAATTAAATGCGATTAAGTATTAACCTACTTTCTAAGTCGGTTGTCCCGTGATATTGATCGCGGTGCCAGTCAAAAATAACTTCGAAAAGAATGTTTCCGGTGGTGGTGCGAAGCGCGCACTTGTGTAAAGGATTGGTGGCAGTCCGTTGTCGAAAGTTGAGAAAGATAGCCAAAGAGACAGCCTAATAAACGATAAAATCGTTTTGAGGAGGATCTCGATGATTATCGAAAACGAGGTGGGCTCGATCGAGGAAGAGCCTCGCCCTTTTCCTTCGTGAGAAACAAGGAGGGCGTGTCTGTGATCGAACGTCTCTCTCTCTCTCTCTCTCTCTCTCTCTCTCTCTCTCTTCTCGATCGTTTTCCCTCTCTGTTCCGCATTCATTTTCTTCCTCTTCCTCGTCTCACAGCATGAAAGCACGCTGATTGATAGATAAGTGGATAAACCTCTCATCTCGATCGGAATGAAAGGCTAACGACGAGTGCGGAGAACTAGAAGATGCTCGGAACGACTTGGACAAACGTGATTGCAATTAAAAAATTGAGTGGTACAGTTTCGATTCTGCTTAAAATAACAATAAAATATTTTTCGGGAGGTAAGTTCAGCGACCGAAAGAGAAGGTTCGTGGGTATTGAAGGGGGGTAAGATAAGGGGTGCAGAAAGGAGGGTAGGTTAAAGCATATAAAGAATAGGATAAGGTATAAAATAAGAGCTTTTGTAAATATATATTTCTCTCATTTCCCTCTATATAGGTTAACCGTTAGCACTCGAGTGGTGACTCGGAGTCACCACTAAAAGTTGCTGTACATTATTCAAAGTAGTATTGTTTACACTATTAAATATGTTGGTATCTAATCAATTACTAAACATTTAAGTATTGTACGAGGTATTATATCAATTTCATATCCATAAAATGAAAAAAAAAATCATAAAGAATGGTATTTTTCTTGGTCGAAAGAAATATTTAATTTTCAAGTTAAAATACCTCCGAGTGCGAAGGGTTAGTTTAGGTGCAAGATATTTTAAAAGTCAGAAATAAGGTGAAAAAAATATATAAGACTTTGTAATCCTAAGGGGAATCAAGTAAAGTTATTATTATATTTTTCAGGAGATACGATTTTTTCAAAAGTATTTGTTGTCGGTGGAAACGATTTCCACGCAATAGGTAGTACCTGAGAATTGTTTCGCTACAGAATATGCACAAGGGTCTACCAGTTTGAAAGTTTGAGTGGCTTCAGAATTTTTTTTGGATACGCTAAATTCGTAAAGATATTATGATTAATGGGGGTGTCGATGTAAACGCGTTAGAAGATATTTCCGAATTTTGTTTTCGTTGGTTGGCCGCGGCTATTACGCGAGATAGGGGAGAAGTAAAGGTGGAGGAGCAAGGTAGAAAGAAGTGTAGTAGATGATCTGACCTTCCTCGGGATAAGAGGTGATCTGGGATCGCGCCCTCTATCGGAGGTACGGTTATGTGGAGGAGAACGATAACGGAACGTCCTCCTCTTCCTTCACTGTTTTCTTCTTCTTTCTTGACCGTCTCGACGAGCGGCACTTGGTGCCGTTGTCGACTAACTGCTTTCGGTGATATGGAGCGACGAGATTCTCGAACCAACCAACAGCTGAAGCCCTATGAGAAACGCCGAGAAAATCAGCCAGCCTGACGATCAGGAACCTCGGAGAAAACGGGCAACATGATTTTTCACACGAGATGATTAATCGCCTGCTAATCTTTTCGCATTTCCTCGAAGGAGAACGACAATGAAATTAACATGAGATTTCTAGTCGTCTACTACTCGTAATTATCTCCGGCGCTGCTAATTCTGCATATTTTCCAACGGAGAACCTCTCAAATACTGTCCAATGGCTGTGCATGAAAATCCTATGTCAATCAAATTTTTATGATTTCTCTGCGTGTAAAAAATTGAAACCTACAACAACAATACCCTTATTAGACTGATATTTACAGATTCGTCAGTTAGGTATATGTATTTTGCAATGAGAAAATTTATGAATTCAGTCGGAAGAATGTACATTAACATCCCCTATCGTTGAAATTCTAGCAGATTCGCGTGTCCCGAGAATAATTCCGTAAAGCACTCGTGACGTTAACAATAAGGGTGAAACATCCCTCGATGTGTGCCCGATAAAAGTTGCAGTGCGGACAACGTACAGGAATGAAAATTGAACTGGAAGGTGGTGAGTACATAAATAAAGGTCTAAGTCGATGGGAAAGCCTCGGGACATTTGCAGAAGTGGCCGCATCGATGGAACCGAGAGCAATCCTCGCGGGACTCCAGCATCGCAATCGCGATCGCGTGTCGACCGCTCGTTACCACCGCCGGAAGTTGTCATCGGCTCGATCGAATGCCTCGATCGTGAGCAACTGACCAGCCGAGCAGGGCAAACCTGCCCATTAACTTATTATCGATTACTCGACGCTTTCAGTGCCGTAGTCGGTGCTCGAACAGCGTCGTATTCGGTGGACGCAGGGGTTCTCTCCTCTGCTGCTTCTCTCTCTCTCTCTCTCTCTCTCTCTCTCTCTTTCGTACTTCTTTCAACGGGGGTAAAGAAAGAGAAAGAGAGAGAGAGAGAGGGGGGGAAAGATCGGGGCACACATGGTGGGGACAATTACCACCGGAAGCAGAAAAAAAAAGCGGACAAGACAAAAGTTCGATCGGCAGTCTCAAATTCGTGTACCCTTCCAAGACGAGTCCGTGAGAATTTTCTCGGAGGTCGAAGCAATCAGAGAACACGTGGAACTCGATATTCTACTTGGTCCTGGGATACACGCGGGAATTGTTGGGGACTCTGATCAATTTTCAATAATCTGCTGTACCTCTCGGCGGAAGCTAAACATCATTCGAGTCTGGACACTAATTTTTTCTTTATCGAATCCAACAGTTGTTTTGCGGAGATCTCCGTAGCATTGTTAATTCCTGCATATTTTCCAACGAACAAATCGAGCACTCTTTATCGTGGAAATTTTTACGATTTCGTTTTTATATGAAAAATATTTCATACATATCACGGGGAACTTTGTCAATTGTGTATATTTTTGCAGTAAAAAACGCCAAAGTATCGTTGAGGTACACAAAGAATTACCTACAGCCAGACTTAAAGCCTACAATCTATGCAACGTGCAGTGAACATTTTCTAAAATTCTTTTACGCATCATAAGTAATTGATAAAACCTTAGAAACAACATTTTGCAAGAACCTGCACAATTTTATATCTGCTTGGCAATGAGAAAATTCTTTAGTAAAACTTAAGTACGTACACTGTTTTCAAGGGTGTGCTGCACTTGGGCTAGTCGAAGGGTAACTAGAAGGTTAAAGTAAATAGAAGTAAATAGACAGAGGGAGAGGTAAATAGTGCAAAGGGGATACACAAGGCGCGGATAGAGTTATTTTTCCGACGATCGTAGAGGTGCAGCAATCGAGAAGCTCGAATGCCTTGATACCTTAATGCCTTGATGCCAGTACGAGTACGTAACGGCTCCTTGCAACTTCTTTGGCTTCCGAGACAAACGAGGGTCGCCGAAGACCCGGAAGTTTGTTCGACTCGGCGCATTAGCTCCTCGTCTGCCATCGTATTACGAGCCTTTTAGGTACTCAGAAACTCAATGGCCTCTACTACCCGGAACTATGCGAGCCAACGATTCAGTTGGATAATATTAGACACCTATGTAGTCTTCACACGAATCTTCACACCCAAGGATCTCGATAACTTTTTATCAATTTTCGAAATTTTACTTATTCACGTAGATGATCATCGATCCTCAGTTGCACTCTATCGATTCCATCCATTCAGTCAATTACATATATCAATTCCATCGACTCCCCAATTCCATTGACATCAATTCTATCAATTTGAAAATTTCATTAATTTTTCTAATATCATAAATTACATTTTTGTCAATTTTATCAAGTACATTAGTGTACTTATTCAATCGTGTTCATTCATAATCACCTCAATCGAACCAGTTTCATCAATTCTAACCATTTTTGTAAGAAATTCTATAAATATCCGTAATTTCATCAATTTTATCAAGCCTGCCATTCCCCATTCATATTATCATTACCACAAAGTTCACCAATTCGATCAATGCTATCAGTTTTATTAAGTTCATCAATTTGATGAATCTCTGAACCGAATTGAATAAGGTAGATTGTAGAAACTTATATAGAAACGAATAAAAGGGATTCCTCCGGTAAAAAGAATGGTTGTATGGTATTACTGTCATAAAAACATTTGACACCAGATCACTTTATAGAATACAAAATGTTTAATCTCAATAAAGGAATTTGTACAAGTTTTTAATTTCAAGTTCTTGATGCTCGGGACTGTTCAATTAAAAATTTCGTGATAACAGGTTAATAAACTTTGTAATGATTTTTTTCACTGTTGAAAAAAATTATAAAAATAACGGAATTGTTATGTACGTCATTGTTAAAAGAAATCGTTGGGTTTTAAACGAACGCAGCTGAGCCATGGATTGGTGACGAAACGATTTCCTAGCGAGCCGTGTCCCCGGTCTCATAGCGAGAACAAGTTTTCCTGCTCGATCGAACAGTGATTCAAGTTTCCGATGCATTTCTTATTAGCTCCTTTTCTGTTCGTCCTTTTCCCTCTCCCGTTCTCTTTGCCAACGTGAACGGTTACTTACGCGGAGAACGCTTTGTCCGTCGAGATGCCGGAAATATTTCTTTTAGTTTGGCCGAGGAAACGTACACGTTTAAAAAATTAGACGTTCCGATCGCTGAAAAATCATCGCTATATCGTGTTATATGCATTTCATCTTTATTTTACCAATATTTCTTGAACGTTTTCTCTGTTTTCTTTCTCAAGGGAGCAAATTTAGGCCACGTTTACTTCCAAACAATGTAGACGCTTGTAGAATCTTTGTAAAGTTTTCTAAAAGATATGAGACAAAACTATTCATCTTGTTATTTGTCTATAGAAAGTACCTTGAAAGGAGGCGTGGTTTCGTTGCCCTCCAAGGGCGTCGCTCGCAGACCAACTAGTCTCACACTCAATTTAACGTGATCGAAAAAAAATTGTATCGAATCAGGAATTCTAGCAGATGATTGTATATCATGTATTCTCTATATACAGTGCCTCAAGTAGGCGTGGTTTAGTGGCCCGCGACACCTGTAGGGCTGGGACAGTGTTGCCCCAAGGCACTCTGTATCCACTGTATTGTTTCACGTTACTAGTATTGTCTTCTCTATGTGTACTACCCAAAATGGGCGGGGCGTCGTGGCCCTTGGCATCTATACAGCCAAGACAGTACCGCTCAGATGACAATCTACATTCATGGTAAGTGCAATAACAAATAATATTGCTTTGTGCCATATTTTTTGACGTTTCCTTTTGTGGTGCCTGAAATAGGCGTGATTCAATGGCCCTTGCTATCCATGGACCCGAAATAATGTTCCGGAAAGCAATCTGTTGCAGTAGCATGTTTCACGCTACTGATATTGTCTTATCCATGTGTACTACCCAAAAATGGGCGGTGCGTCGTGGCCCTTGGCATCTATATAGCCATAAAGCGCTACTCAGAGAACATCTACAGCCACACCGAGCATCAGAGTTGAACAAAACATTAAAAACCATGAGAGAATTTCCTCTGAGTGCATTTTAACGACTCTCTAGTTGAGCGAGGGATTAGGAAACCGAATGTGGACATATGTGAGCGCGGAAAGAAATTCGTGAGACACAAACGCGAGTGTGGGCAGCGTGCGCCGATCGTGTTGCACGGCAACTCGAGGAGTAGCGTGTACATATGTAGGGAACAAGACAGATCGCGAAGTACCTGTTACATCGGAAGCCGCATCGAAGGCGCCGCGCCGCCGTTCGAGACGCACAGCAGTGTGGGAAGCTGCGTCGGCGTCGTTCGCTCGCGCGCGCGAGAGAGGGCCTCGTCACGCCGCGTTATTCCGCGCCGTTCTGCCTCGCATTACGTCGACAATTGATCCTAACGCGCTAGACGCCGAGCCAATTAAGAGACCTCTTGTCCGATTACGTCATCCACCAGCGATACCCGCCGACCTCGCGCTTTCTACTACGGACCGACTCTCCGCGAGCAACCTCCTCGACTCGCGCCGAATCGCCTCTCTGCGGCCGAACAATTCTACTAGTTCGCCTGAGACCTCTCCTATCTGAACCGATACACTTCCACCACTTAGAACAACTATATCGTTGTTAGCTTCAGTGATATTTCAATGAAATTTAATAAACATACAGAGGAGAGCATGAAGTTTCCGATGCGCTCAATTATTTTTTTCGTGAACCTTATTGTTTTTCAAGGAAACATTGTCAATGGTTATGCTTCTCTTCCCAGAACATTGTTTCAGCAATACTCTTGATTATACAGTTTCGTCCTTAACGCATATTAAATGGCTCGGCTGCGATCCAACCATTTTCTTGGTTGGCCGAGACCTCTGTTACCCGAACCGATCTCCTTTCAGCTCACTTGAATTTCTGTATCTTAATGAACTGTATTGATACTTTGATGAAATTAAATATATATTTACTAACTGAGCATTTTTTTTTATAAAGATCGAATTTTCAAGAAGACATTGTCGAATCGGATCAGTGTCTCAGTAAGAGTTATCTAAATTGATCTCCTACTTCACTCACGCTGAATAGCACGGTTAACAATTGAATCTTGAGTCACTAAATTCCGTAGGGTCTCTCTTATCCGAACTAGTCTCACACCATTTAAACTGCTATTCGTGCTTTAATGCTGTCAATACCTTAATGAAATTTAATAAGCATACGACTAAAAGTATATACTTTAACATGCATCAAAAAATATTTCGATTTTCAAAAGAAAAATTATGAAAATTGAACTCGGCTGAAACAGCAGTAAATAAGCGAAATTATTAAACAACTCCGATACAATGCTCCTCCAATAAAAAATTACTCATTTCTTTTGCCAATGGGTGTTGCAAATAATGGGCGTTTCGCATAATTTGTTTATTAAACGATACAAACAAATTGGGTCACTCGGGACGTAAAATGTACCGATGAAGAGGGTTACTGTATTTATCGCACGTTGTCTTCGCGTGTTTTTTGTTCGATAAGAATTGTTAAGCGAAAGACGAGGGCCTTTTGTAAAAATTGTAAAAGCTGGTGTTCGGTCGGAAGAACACGCGAACGAAAATAATGAAAGAGAAACATTCCATCGACGTTCCTTCCAGGTAGCCGTGACCTCCTCCTTCTCCTTTCTCATCGTCGGTATCAGGCTCCGTTATTTTCGCGTTGACTTCGACTCGACAACGCGAGCTTCGGGAGACACGATTGTCCTCGCGGTTCTTTCCAGTGGAAACACGGTATCGGACACGAGGAATGGGACGTCCGCGCGAACATCCCTCCGGTCGCTCCCTGATGTCGTTATTGTGGTCAACCGATAGCTAATTCAAATTATAGAGACACATAACTCATGATTCGAACGATGGATATGCGTGATTCTTTTTTTGTTTTGTTCGTTATGGTCGTGGAAAAGTTTTCAGAGAAAGAAAATTCGGACAAACTGCAAAAATTATCTTCTGAATGTAGTCCCCCTTAAATTGAATATCCATGGCCACAATCGATCATTCAGAAATTACGTTTTTTTCTCATTTATACTTTGTTTGCACATTTCCCTTTTCTATAGCTTTTCACAAATTTACAAAACGACACGCAACAAATGTATTGATATTTGAACAGGATCTGTCGGGTAAACTAGTCAATAAATGTACTTGACGTTAAACTTAACCCTTCGCTGTCGGAGCAAACTTAACTTGAAAATTAAACATTTCTTCCAACCTAGAATAATTCCATTGTAAATGATTCTTTTCCATTTTACAGATATGAAATTGCTATAATACCTCATACAATACTTAAATTATAGCAATTGATTAGATTAATTTAATATAAAATACTCGTGAACAAAAAATATATATATATATAAATACGTTGTTTTTGATAGAATGTGTTGGTCGCGAACTTAGCCAAGCTAATATCGTCGCCTGAATGTAAGAACTAGATACTTGCAATTCCTTATATGAAACCATTGTTTTGCCAAAAAAGAACAGAAGTTTCCTACTCTTTACATTAACAAGATTAAACTAAATTATTATTCACTAGATGCCGTAGATGACTTTGATAGGTTACCCAGTTTTTTACATTAAATTCTACTTGATTTCTTCTTTAACACAAAGTAGATAACTGAAAATGTCGAAATTCTGAGTTAGCTAGTAGTAAATAAAAATGGTCGAGAGCTTGTGTCGTGTACGCGTCCGGTTGACAAAACGATCGACGAGTTGACGGAAGGCAAAGGGATTCTAATGGGAAAAGAAGAAAGGTATGCCGGTATAGGTGTTTACCAGAATATTTACGAGGAGTTGATTCCGTGGACGCGACCCCCATCCCATAGGGCCCTGTTCGGGTGCACACGTGTCGGTGGTTGTTGGATTCGGGCGCACGTGTGCGCGTGTGCGTACGGTTTTGTGCGTGTATTCCGCGTGCTTGCGACGAGACGTGGCAACGCAGGTTGGAATGCAGTTTAGGAACGCGAGAGTCGCCCACGAGGCCAGTTCCCCTCCCCTTCCGAAGGCCTCCTTACAGGAAGAAACCGAGGCCGAGGGGAAGCTCGCGGCTACCAGGAAGGAACTCGTTGGAATTCCCTTAACTCGCCTTCTTTATTTTCGTCTACGACTATGCACGCCTCGCCACTCCTCACCTTCCCCTTTCCCTCGCCGCTCTACACCCCACTCACCCCACTCACCTCTCTCTCTCTCTCTCTCTCTCTCTCTCTCTATTTCTCTCTCTCCTCTACCCGAAAAAATGTATACGCACGTTTGCTTCATAATCCGTTATTTATTATTCTGGAAATTGAGCATAAGTGTATCCTATCGATAGCGTAATTGACACTCTGTTAGCGTAATTACATACGTTTTCTATTTACGTAATTGTTCCTCGTATAAGACACAAGTGAACAATTTTTCTTATTGCTTACTGAAGTTTTTAAACAGTCCGTTTATCACGGAAATTCCCAAACAATCTCTACTGACCTGTGAATACTGCTTATAATGTTCGTACTGAATTCAACGCGAACGAAAATGGTCTGACCAATTTCCACTGTCAAGGAAATTGCTACGCTGAAAAGAACTGATTAGAACGAGAAAATTTTCGAGATCTTCAAATTATTTATAACGATCTTGAGAATATTTCAAATTGTTTGTACCGCGTTCTTTAGAAAATTTGAAATGTTTTGTAGTTAATTTTTTAAAATTAGTCCATCTGCTTCGAAGCTACAGTTACACTAGTGATTCTTATGCATTATCAAGGTCCCTAAACTTTCACAGTCGAACAAATTTCAACGCCTGATACGAAAAAGATACGTAGCTTCGAACAGCTAGACTAATTCACGTAAACGTAGGTGTAAACGTACGTATCCGTTACGTCTGTATTCGACGAAACAAGACGACAAGAAAATACGAAAGAAAGAAACGAAAAACGAGAAAAGTAATTGTATATCTCGAGTACATCGGAGGGAGCGCATTCCTCGATCTCCTTCCTGTGTATTTTTCAGTTGATCCCTCGAATTCTAGTCCGTTCATCCCCCCCTCTCTCTCTTTCTCTCTCCATCCCTTTTTATCATACTCCCGACATCCGGAGAATCGACGAGCTCGAGGTTAAGGTGGGACGATAAGCCAGTGAAAAATGGAAAACCTGTTCCTCTTCCTGTCTTGGGATGAGACGGTGGTCATTACATGCTCGAGTGCGCACGGAGGTCTCTCGAATATAGGTACCTGCCACTGGCCGTAAGTATCGCGAGAGACTGTCCGAGAAAAACCTCGAGTCGACCGGAAGCTGGCATCCCGATAGGCTGCCTTATATGTATAGCGAACCGTGCACGCCTGTACTTTTGAGTCATGCCCTACCTGCAAAAACACCCCGGCCTCGCCCAGCGACTTCTTCCGCTGCTAGAGAATCCGTCGACATCCGCGGAATCCTAGTAATTATCATCATTTCGCCTGTACACCCGGAAAATGGAAGGTGAGTCGTGACGATATTTACTCAGCGTGTTTGTCCTTGGAATATTATTCGACAGACATCTTTGTTGCAATTGTTTCGAATAAATCACTTTCACCTTAGCCTATCCCATAAATCACAGTTATACTTAGTTGCATTAGTAATGCAGACAGTATTTTTTTTTTTTGTTAAACATTTAATAATTCTGTCAGTTGCTAATAAAATAATAGTAACTCTTGAAATAGTTTATTGTTCGAACCACGTGCCTGCACTTTCGAGTCATGCCCTACCCACAAAAACACCCCCGCTAAGAAAAAAAGATCATTCTCAAATCATTTTTGAAGAGTGCGTACTAAATTTCTTTTGCGCATGTGCGACTCGTACCCACGTGACGGTCCTGTCCAAAAAGACCGGACGGGTTTGTTCACTTAAAACCGTTAGAAAATTGAGCAGAGGTTATGTTTCTTAATGAAAATTCGTTCACCGAGCAAGCAGGGTACCGAGGATACTCGAATCATGGTGATTCAAGGAGAAACAAAAGTATGACGTTGCGTCAAATTCGTTTCAGGCAATCGGGTGGGCCCATAGAAAGCAGAGAAAGAAAAGGGACAGAGAGGTAGAGAGAATTCAAAGGAGAAGCTGGAAAGACGGGATTCAAAGCAAAGGCGCCGCTCGGTGGGTACACCTGCATCTGAGAGACGCAGTGGTGTTGATAATCCGCCTTATCCTAAAACAGGATCGGCAGCGAGATTCCGTGGGCGTGTCGGGACATCTTAGACCTGTCCCACAACCGCATCTTCCTTACATTTCACTGAGCTCGGTATCCTTCGATTCTACCTCATGCTCTGCCCCCCCCCCCTCTCCCTCTTTCCTCTCCCAGTCCCGCTTTGCATTACTTTCATTGTCAATGTATACTTTACGGAATCCTAAATCTATTACGTCCCGTATCTACATATATCAGTGTCACACGTCAGTGTCAGAACATAGTTACGTCTCGGCGTCATGAATGTTAACAATTTTAGTAAACATATTACATTTTTTAAATGGACATACTCACCTTTTGAGAAGTCTTGATGTATTGACGCCATCAGAACCAGAGGTGGGCATTATTTGGCGAAACAAATATTTTAAATATTATTTAATATCTTCGAGTTTATTTTGCTTAAAGGAAATAGTATTTTAAATAAGATATAGAATTTCGAAAGTAAAATATTTCCATTTTAACGATCGGAACCACAAAATCAAATATTTCCATTTTAACAATCTGAAACACAAAATAGAATATTGTATTTTGTGTGCATACTGAGGTTTGTTGATGAATATAGAGTATATCGTATCACCAGGAAACTATTTCTACTCATAAATCTATTGAATGCGACCATTATTTTAAGCAATAATATTTGAAACTGAAATTGGAAGTAAAGACAAAATCGAAGTATGCGTGTAAATATAAATATAAATGTGGAACTATTGTGACGTGAAATAGTGTGGCGATAGTACAGATTACCCCGAAGAGTTCTACAGTGCAAGATCGACCAGGAGGTGTCAAAAAAGTAAAAAAAGCGAATTCGAGTCGTGTGTTTATGCTCGTAGGAATGCTTATAAAGACGCAGACTTTCGTCGCGGCTGTCGTTCACCGAGGTTGGTCATCGAACCCGCGATAAATTCAAAATAAACGGTCGAGGAACCCAACATGATTGCCGATGGCCAGTGTTGTACCTCTTTGAACTGTTAGAAACTGCAGTACAAAGTAATGTGGATGGAAACAAAATTGTGGAAAATCATATAAAATAATAGAGAACGAAAAACAAGATAATAATACGATGGTATAATATAAAAATACGAAATCACACGAAATACTGAAAACGGTATCTAGGTGCACGGTAGTGCTCCATCCAAGTTCTCGCACTACCTCCTTTTACACGAAACAACTTGGCCGTTTTTTAGAGGCTTGTAACTCGGAACTGGAGGCAGATGGGGAGATGTAATTTCGTACACTTGTTAAGTGCTATCATGTCTCAATATTGGCAAAACATTAATCTTCCAACATTAGTAGGTTCCGAGATATAGGACCACAAAAATCGCTAAATTTGTCACTGACTGACTGACTGACAGATCATCAAAACCTTTTGGGTACTTCCCATTGACCTAGAAGCTTGAAATTTGGAACATAGGTCCACCATAACACACAACCAAAGGAATAATTATCAAAGTTTGAAATTTTACTTTTTTTTTATTTAAAAAAAATTTTTTTTCTTTTTAAATTGAATTTAACCATGGACTCTTGTACAAATTAGAACTTGTAAAACCAAAGTTTGAAATAATGAACTTTGAAATTTTACACCTTAAAAAAAAACGTAACGGAAGTGGTGGGGATGGTCAGCCGAGCTAGTCTTAAAAAATGGTTGTATCTCGGGAACGGTGCTTCCTACCGCAAAAATAACGAAATTTTCAGAAGGCCGTATCCGACGCACATAGTGTATGCCGAACCACATGACGTATGTAGTCTTTTGAATATTTAAACAAAAATAGATGAAATCCCAACAAAAACATCCTGTAAACAAGAGCCAAGTTCTCTATGGCCGTAAAAAGTTGTGAGATCAAACAAAAT